>BQMF02000761.1:0-124822 GCA_027922465.2 Turritopsis dohrnii | reverse complement strand
AAAGTGGGATTTTAGTAACTGTAGTAGACAGTGAAATGGAGAATGATGACTTCCTAGAGTCATCTTCTCCAGAAGTTGCAGATAGTATAAACAGTAAAGTGAAAATAGAAAGTGCAAATGATGAAACCGAAAATACTTTCAAGGATGCAGACTTCATCAGTAATTTATCATCTGATGCTTCCATTATTGAAGACATAAAGCAGCTGGTTTTTCAACCATTTGAATCACTTGTTGAAGAGGAAAGCAACCTTTCCCAAAAAATTCCCAATCTTTGGCCAGCATGAACAGCACAATGGTAATCAACAAATCAAAATTGGGTGAAGGAGATGGAGAAGGTATTGATGTTGACATACCAAACCTTACCAATGATGGTGATGTTGAGACATCTGAGAAAAAACTGACAAATCTAGATGAAATATGTAATGGGATAGATTTAGGGAAAGATGATTTATCAAAAATTGTGGTACCTTCCAGTGTTCAAAATTTTGGTGAAGAAAGTATTGCAGCTAGTAACAGCATGTCACAAGATAACTTAAAATGCATTGAAGGATCAGTCAATCCTGAGGAAAACCCGTTGATTCTACTTTCAGAGGAGAAATTCAAGAATCATGGCCTTGATAAAGATAAGGATGCTGTTCATTCAATTGCAGATAACGAGCAAGGAGTTGACCAAACATGTTTGGATAAAACACTCCAACCAGAAAATAGCCCAAGTTTTACGTCAACACCAAAAGATATTCCAGTAGTTGATAGCACTTGTAAAGAAGATACAAATGATAATGATGTATGTCCAAGTGTTGATGGTCATATTGCAGAAGGTGAATTGCAGGATACTATTGAAGGAAATATGGAGGTAGCTCCTGTGAATGTATCTTTTCAATCCATACTCAATGATTCAGGGTTTATGGTTGAGACTGATTTAGAAATTGTTGACAGTGATCTAGCCAATGAGAGCAATGACAATATGCCAAGTTTAACTGATAATGTAGCAAACTCTGAAAAAGAAGAAGGCACAAATGATAGAGAAGATGGAGATTCATTAGTCACAACACAAACTAACAAAGAAACAGAGGGCAGTATGTTGGGAAAAAGAAAATTACAGAAAAAACCACTCCGACCATGTGTTTTTTGCCAAATACCACAAAGCAGGCTTAAAAGACATATTCTAACAAAACATGCCAAGCATCCTTCAGTGGCTCCACTGTTGCTGTTAAATGCAAGGAACAGGACAGACTCATTGGCAGTTGCGGAGAGATGGTATAAGGGAACAGAATCTACAACAATTAAAATCAGGTAGCAACAAATTTATTAGGGAAAGGAAACCCAAAAACAATTCTGACCTGCCAGTTATGTGTACAGGTTGCAAGGGTTTCTTTGCTAAAAGTTATAAGGCACGACATCAGATAATTTGTCCAGCTGGTACTTCTATGTTAATGATGCCTGTAGTTCCTGTTGAAAATTGCATGGAAGTGGAAACGTTTTCCCCAGAGTTTCAAGCCCTTTTGAATACTCTGCAATTGGACGATGTTGGTAGTTATGTCAAAACAGACAGAATTATTCTGTTGATTGGAAACAGATCTTTCAATGCATTGAAAAGGAAGAATGACAAAAGAATTGAAGCAAGGAAGTCAGTTCGGGCTCGAATGAGGTTGACTGCCAGACTATATCTGGCATTTAAGGATTTCTATTTGGCACAATCATCAGTTACTTTGGAAGATAAGTTAGATAATGCTTCTGATATGTTCAGAAGAGAAGTTATAACAATTTTAGGCAGTGCTATAAATCATTTATGCCAAAACTCAAAAAACAGTGATGATGCTGATGCAAAAGATATTTCTGTTACCAATCAAAAAAGTGGACTAAAAATCAGTATCTTGAATTTATTAAAGTTAAACGCAAAGTTTCTGATTGGACATTTCCTGGTTGAAAACAGTGACGTAAGATCCAAGAGAGTTGTCGATTTCCTTCAAGTATTAAAACTATTTGAAGATGAACTTTTTGGTGACGCATATTACGATCTTAACTATCGTGTCAATGTTAATAGCCGAAAGCCTGTAAATCTTCCAAAAGATGACGATGTTAAACTGGTTTTGGAAGAATGTAAGATTATCATGAATGGCATAGATGTGTTTGAATTGGTACACGACTCTTTTATTACTGTGAGATCTGCTACTGTAACTACACTTGTGTTATTCAATGGAAGACGAGGTGGAGAACCGGTGCGGCTAACCCTTAATCAATGGAAAGAAGCTCTAAATGGAGAATGGATAGACTCAGCTGATCAGCCTTCAGATGAAATGTTGATTACTTATCAATCTGGAAAAGGTGCAGATCACTTGGTGCCCATTATGTTTCCCAAAGAAACTTTGTCAGCAATGAAGTTTCTTACTAATATGACTGTGAGAAAAGAAGCTGGAGTGGAACCAAATAATAACTTTGTGTTTGCCAGTACCAAAAAAAGTGATGGACATGCTAGTGGTTGGCACTGCATAAACGATATCCTGGAAAGGTTAAGCTTAAAAGGTATGCACATTAATGTGGTGTACGATGTAGTTTAAACTAAAGTCTTTCCCAAAGGTATGTGGACACTAAGAAATGATACTCTTGTTTTATGTTAGTACTTTCTGTTTATGGCTATTCTTTTTAGACAAATTGTGGAAGCAATAAAATCTTAATTAAAAGCGTAGCTCATCGCTCATCAAAATGTCCCTGAAGAATTTAAAAAAAAAACATTGTTGATTTGATCGTGCATGAGTTGAATTGTAAACCCCCTAATTTTAAGGAAATATGTCAGTATTTTGATTTGTTTACATGGGTCACCTTGACCCGTCATATCGTTCGAATGACCTCAAATTTTAAACAAATTTTTATATATTTGTAATCGCGAAGGATTGCCTTTTGGTCAGTGTAAAAATTATGATTGTAGCACCTGTAGAAAAAAGCTCCTTTTTTTCTTTTTCAAATTTCTTCTTCATTAAATGAAAATTCAACATAATTTTTTCAACTATAATATTCCACTAAGGAGATATAATTTGTTAATAAACATGAATGATTATTGAGAAATCATCCAAAGTGTAAAGTGTCCACATACTTTTGAGACAGACTTGAAGGCTTTTTTAACAAAATGTGTAGAAGTGTGTTTTTCAGGAGAAGTTGAGGAGCTTACTAATTTTCTGTACCACTTTGCGAAGGAAACTACTTACTACTTTTTATTATTTACCCAGGATGACCTCTTCATTTCCTTCAGGTACTGATATGAGATTTCTGCAAAGGAGGTCCTAGTGTATTTTTAACTCCTATTTGGGCTACGGAAGCTGTAATGGTGGCAACCACTCAACTGGGCTTCCCCCTTCGATCATCCTCTTACTTTTAAGCTGAGTACTAAGAGTGGATTGATTCACACTGTTATAGTTACTGGCATGACTCAGGGGTTGGACCCACGACCTCTCTAACAGGAAGCAAGCACTGCTACAAGGCTACCAGTCAGCTCTTATGAAATCATAATGTTTATTTTAAGGTGTCATAAATGCTACTAAAAACAGACATAGAATAGCTACTCTGTTGGCTAAGCTCCAGTTGTCTGATAAGGAAAAGGAGTTGATATTTTCACATTTTGGACACTCTGAAAATATCAACAAAAATACCTACCAGGCAGCTGCTGGTTCTATGCAGCTACAAGTAACTGGAAGAAGATTACAGGAAATAAGAAATCAATCTGGTGAAGACCTGAAGTCATCCGAAGTTTCATCATCTGAACTTTGTATAAATCCTGCAGCTGAGAAAGATCAGGTAGTTATTTCTCATTTGATTTAATGATTAAATAATAATCCAAAATTACTTGCAATTGTATTTAATTTTCTTTTTGAATCCTTTTATTTAGTTAACTCAAGAAATTAAAAAAGTAGCTGCCATAGAAAAACCCAAAAGTGTGCTAGGTAATGTTTTGTTTGCTTTGTTGTGCAGTCTTGGGATAATTTTCCATATTAGCTGCATGCGAAAGACGTGTAGAATTTTGAATAGAAGGCTGCAATAACAGAGGATGTAATATTATTATGTAACATTATTATGAACTTTAAATAAAACAAACAGAAAGTGTTTCTGTCAACTTTCAATTCATTTGCCGTGTGAGAAAGTAAAATAGGGAACATGTTGAAGTATTATGGTTTAAGTCAAGTCGAGCTTTACGAAATTTAAAATCAAATCATGATTTTAACATTTCAATAGAAAAATCTTTTTTCCAATGACAAGACTGATGGAGCCGGTATTCCAATATCTATTATGGATTTGGTAAGGAGAAAGAATTGATAATGAAGAATTGTCTATTGGGTTATTCAATTCTATATGTTGTAACCTTTTCATAGTCACGCGAAGTTGTGACTGGTTTATAAAAAAGTATTTTGTATGTTTATAATCTAAACATAATTTGTTATTAACGTAAGTTTCTAGGTAAGTGTTAAGTATTGAAAAAGTCACGACTCCTGGAGGTACTGCAACTAGCTCGATTCCCTGATGTATTTTGGGGAAAATGAAGGCTAGTCGGGGAGATTAACGCTGTGATGAACATAACATCCAGACTATGTAGCCCCACTCCTTGTAGTGGCTTTGGCCTTGAGTGGGGTGAGTGATTTAAAAAAAAAAAAAAAAAAATTCCAGAATAATCTAGTAAATGGATGAGTTACAATCATCACAAGAAAGTCATAAGTATCCTTATCCCTATTATACAGCAACAAGGTGGTATTACAATAATTGGAGGGTCCTTACAAGAGCTTATGAAAGAAATGACAATAGTAAATTTAAGTATGTACGAAAGCCCATCATCAGACCAACTCGGCTTTATCTATGTGCTTTATACAATGATACAATGACCTTGAAGGGTCTTATTTCTTGCTTTTGATTTTGAATTTTACCTTGAAAAGATTTTAGACTTAGTTGCATTTTTTTAGAAAGCAACATCAGCTCAGATAAAAAATATCCTAAAAGAACTTCACGTCATAAAGGTTAGTGTCTTATCTTAAAATCTTTTTGACTATGTCTGTTTAACTGAAATTCCATTACCCGTAATCCTCTTTGTTAATTTTGGAACTATCACTTTTTATAGTTAATTATGTGCATAATCAAGAAAATGCTGATCGTAAGTTGCATAACTTTTATAATATAATTCTGCAGGTGACCAGCCAAGGGTAATCTAACATGAGGTATGGGTAATTTCACATATTACCTGTTATTACCTATACATTTTACCTGTTAGCTGTATTCATAGGTCATAAGTTATAGATTACCTATAATCTACCTGTAACCTATGATCTTATCATTGGATTTGCGATCTAGTAATGTTTACTTATAACCTATGACTTAAAATAACTTATAAACCTGACCTATAATTTTTCATGATAGTGTTTTGCCCTTGGACAGTCACATTGTGTTGTAGGCCTTCATAAAATTTTAAGACATGTAGGTAATATCTTTGATTTGATCTTGGATATTTGGTGTAAACTATTTCCATCCTTGCATTGCAATATTGGTGATAAATTAACTGTAAAATATGTTAATATTGACTTTTGTAGGAGCTTTTCTAAACAATTTCTGCTAACTCTATGCATTCAAGTACATTAGTTACTTGGTATAGGTCTTGTAAAAACCAGACCTAATAAATGAAAAATTATTCATCCAGTATTATGGAGTATGCAATTGTTGTGAAGACTTACAACGAATGAAATGATGTAGCCAACAAGTCTGTTTCATTATGATAGGAGTTTGTGTGAAATTTTAATTTTAAGGTCTAAAAAGCTATGAAGACAACTTGAGCGATGACAACGATGTCAACTATCAACCGCCTGAAGGTAAACATTTGGATAGTTGGTGTAAGTCATTCAAATGCAAATAATCATTTCTATTTTTTGTGTGTGTGTGTGTTTGGTGTGCTTGTCCTGGAATTATGTTTCAATTTCACCAAGTAATTTTCAATTTACTTTTCTCATTCATTTAACTTAAAACAAAATTTGAAGAGGGGATTGGTTGAGGAAATCTTAAAGTCCCCATACAGTAATTGTGGTCATTACCAATCAAAGATTTGATTTTCATGAAATGGCTTATTCAAATTTGTGTTTTTATTGGTATGCTCTATTGAAAAAAATCTCATTAAGTTAGTCGTTAGTAAATTCATAACATTTGTCTATGATGTACTTATGTTGAAATATTTCAGAAGTTAATCTGACAAAGAGAAGAAGTGAGTTTCTTGTACTCAAAATAATTAAATTAAAAAAAATTTAATTGTGCATTTTCCATTCCTTTTGCAGCTCCTATCAAAAGTTTGACTGAGAAATTTTTTGCAATTAATAATAAGTTTAAAAAGAAAAACAAGAGCACCTATTTTTCATCATTTCTAGATTCGTATGTTTGTTCTAAAGGTTTTTAAAAACTCTTATAAGGAAGTTTAAATGCATGTTACTTATAAAAGGCTCTGTGTTCTAGATGATGTGAGTTCTGACTCTTCAGATGAGACAGACAGGAACACCATTAAGCAACACAAAGGTTTGAAGTGATTCAATTTTGTTCTGATTATCATTAAAAGGTTTTGAATATAATGTTCTCCAATCAGTGACAGAAATTCTAGCCAAAGCTTCAATTGGTACAAGTGTTCTCTTCATAAGAATTCAATGATGTGAGGAAGCTAGCTGCTCAAAACAACATTAATGTTTGGGAAGTGTTGGAAATGTATTTTGTTAGACAAACCCACCTGTGGCCAACATATTTTGTCACTGATTGCAGTACACTGGTTAACTAAAATATTTAGTGTTGGTTCCTAGTATTATTAAAGAATAACTCTAAACATTTCTGCAGAAAATTCAAAGCAACTAGCCCGAAAATACACTCTGTGGACAGAGGAAGGCAAAAGAGCATTTGACCTTAAGTTTGGCGCATTTCTCAATAAAGAACGGGGTTATCCAAGTAAGTATGTCTGACCTTTACTGATAACAACAACAAGTATTGACATCCCTTTGAATCTTGTTTAAAAGCAAATATCCTCAGATTATGAGGGAGTGTTATGATATGTGTTATAAAGTTCGGTTCCTTAATTTTGCAAGAAAAAGGAAATATATTGCATGTTTGTCTCATGCAGAGTAGTTGCGTATTACTTTATAATCATTTGGCAAATGGAATGTTTTGAATTACTTTGGCTTTGTATGAAGGATACAGAGTAATAGATATTGGATTATTAAGAACTAATTACCATAAGAATTGTAATTCATGTTCCTAGACAGGTTCCTGTATGTCAACTTCATGAATAGTTGAAAACAATGTCCATCATTTCCCATAGTTGTTGACCTAATGTAATTCACTGCTTTCTTAACCAACACTATGAGGTTCTTTTTTTGACATCTAGTTTAGAATCGTGTTTATTTAAGAATAACATTAAGAAAAGATTAAAAAATTAAGATGGGTTTCTTTAAAGTTTGGTTAGCTTCAGTCAATGGATTATAATAACAATTCACTAAATGGATGATAAGAGCTTTGACATAAGTTGTGAGATTTAATATGATTGAATTGAATTGAATTTTTGCTTAATGTTTCCTATTTACGTTGTTTGTATCTTGATCACTTTTTATTTTCTTAACAGGCAGAAAAGAAATGGAAAATTTTGGGGCGCAATTTCAGCTTACATACACTCAAGTTCGTACCCGAATCGTAAATGAAAGACGATTGAGAATGGTTAAGCGGAAAAAAGTACAGAAGGAGCTATGTATTGATATATAAGTCATTATCTTGTTTGGTTTTGTTGTGTTAATCCAATAGTTTGCTTATTTGTTTGTTACGGCATTGTTTTCTTTTATTCTTGGCTTATAGAAGTTATATGCTAATTATAACTGCTAATCTTATTGTTCTCAGATTTTTCATGCATAAGCCCTTGTGAACAGGTGCTGTCAATGCCATTAGAGAGGAGATTTTGTGGGAATTAGACAGTAATTAGCAATTATTCAGTAATTTTCCCTTTGAAACTAGTTTGTATGACTTTTTCTTCAGTTTTCTACTATCCACTGTTCAGATGGAGTGGTAGTTTTCCGACTTTATAACTGCAACACTGAGCCATTTGATTAGCTTGTAGAGTATTCTTGATAACACCAGCCTTTCCATTTATTTGACAAAGCCTTGTCAGCAATTTCAGATTTTGATTATTTAACATTCATACCTATTTTTTAATCTGAAACAGTTGTGTTTGTTTGCCCTAGTTTGAAACAAGTGATGAAAATATATTCATAAAACACATCATTTTTTTATTTTTGTTAATTCTACGGAATAAATAATGTGTTTTATAAGATGTTATCTTAGTTATCTTAGTAAGCTTTCAAAAGTTTAGAATTCTCAAAGTATTTAAAGTCTGCTACTACCCACAATTAAACCTAAAGGAAATTTTGATTATCATGAATGCCTGTTATGATTTGGTATGAAATCAGGAAGTAAGCAAATTATGCAGTAACTAAGAGGCTATTATGAGATGGGAAAGATGCTGAGGTTCATGTTACATCTCAGTTGGTTGTTTTTTTTTATATATTTTGCATGGTGAAGTGGCAAAAAAAGAGATTCCCTTTCTTTTAGGATTATTATTATGTTAGCATCTTAACGTTTTTATGAAAAAAGGCTTTAAACATTGTGTGTTTAAGTCAAACTAAAGAATAACTTTTTCACCTGAATCAGTATTGAAAAGTGCTACTAGTTCCCGCCCTGAAGGTTAATAACATTGCTCAAAGCAACATAATCTTTCACATTAATCCTAAGTTATCCATCTCTTTATCAGTTGAAATGGATTTTCTTTCCTTGCTAAAAGGTTTTTATAGAAAGTCAGTATCCCATTTCTGGACAAGTAGAGTTTAAGAAGAATAAGTAGCTCACCTCACTAAAAGCTTAATAAGCATAGTCACATGTCATATATCATTTAGTGTTAGTAAAATTCACACAATGATCACTAAAGAGTTTTGAAAGCAAATCTCATGATAAGGAACATGATAAGGAATTTTGGAATACATTCTGGATAATCTAAAAGAACCGTTGTATTTGTATGTCATGTTGTGATGGTTGACCTTTTCTGCATAACACAACTGATTTTAAAGAAGATAGACATTTCATCATATCCTAATGAAAGTATGTAAGTTCATATTCATCTTTTCATCCTGTGATTTTACATAAGAATAGAATTTTGCTGCCTAAAGCTGGCAACAATGAGGCCGTATTTAATTCAACAAATTTATTCAAAAGAGAAAATGTCTATAATTGAGTTGGTTGTCTTTTTCCGGGTACAAGTAGGAAAAGATCTTGTAGAATCACTTCAACTTTCACTTTGTGAAATTGAATGTTACTCTTAAGCTTAAAATTTGTTGAATTAAATACAGGAAAGGCCGATACCCCTGCTTGAAGCAGACAGTTCGGATTACCTTCGTGAAAAAATGAGATTAAGTTATTTATTGTCAAATTAATGATAGTGAGCTATCTCCAATTCTTAACCATTTCGTTGTCTAGGTAATCCGGGGGACCAGACAACCTTGGCAGCTGAATTTTCTGATAAAATTTTTTTGCCTGAAAGTTTGTCAGAGTAAATAAATGCAGCTGTAAAACCCAGAGTTTTGTTGAATTAATGTCCAACTTCTTTGTTTAGGTCAATCAACTTGGAACTATGTTTGAATGAGGAAACCATTTGGTTGTCATATTCATCAACTGTCAGAGTTTGAAGTAGTTTATCAAAAATATTAATGAAAGGTAAACTATACTTCATTTTTTTCTTCATTTTGCTGATTTAATATTGTAATGGAAAATAACAGCATTGAAAAAGTCTTTCTCTTAAGTATGTACAATACCTTATACTTGGGTTTTTTGGGCGTCAATGTTAATTGTAATTGTTTTCCCTTATGGTGACGTTTGAAATATACAAAAATCGTTGAGGTGACACCCAAAAGTGCTAGGTGAATGCTATGCTAATTAACCAATCAGGTGAGAGGTCTTACAATGTGCAGAAAGGATATTTGAAGAAAAGCACTGAAAACAATTTTTTATCTCATACAGGCTGCCATCCCAGGCCATAAATTCCATCTTTTGTGCCATATTCGATTGAAAAAAGTGAAGGTTGACCATTGCTGGATTGCTTGTTATCATTAAGAAAAAAAAGATTGTTGATCTGTCATGACATTTTCTTTTTGTTGACTTTGTTGATGTTATCTGATAAATAATTTAAGTTGGTTAGTTAGTTAGTAGGTTGCTTATTTGGTGGGTTAATTGGTCTCCAGAATTTCTCTACATCAGGCTGCCCACTCAGGCCATAAATCCCATTAATCCCATAAATCCCATAAATCCCATATTTTGTCCCATATTTGGTTGATTATGTCCCATAAATCCCATATTTGAATTTTCCAAATGAAAAAACATGGAAAAAGAGAAAAAAAAGAGAGGTGAAGAGAAAGGGAAGAAAAGAAAAAAAGGAGGATGAGCAAATCAAGCAGAAAGAAGTATTGGCTGAGAAGAAGAAGGAAAACCTGGATTAAGAACTTGAAGTTGCTACTAGGACTTAATTAGATGCAACAAGAGTCTAAAAGCAATGATTAAAGAAACGGACCACATAGGTTTTAACATAGCCTGTGAGATGGTCAAATCCTCACAGAAAAATATTGAAGCCATCAATGATATGCATAAAAAGCAATCAAGAGACAAATGAATGAAACTCAAACTTTCCTCCTCTTACACCAGTAAATGTCGCAATCAACAGTAAATGTCGCAATCAACAGTAAATGTCGCAATCAACAGTAAATGTCACTATCAACAGTAAATGTCGCTATCAACAGTAAATGTCGCAATCAACAGTAAATGTCGAAATCAACAATAAATGTCGCTATCAGCAGTAAATGTCGCAATCAACAGTAAATGTCGCAATCAACAGTAAATGTCGCAATCAACAGTAAATGTCGCTATCAACAGTAAATGTCGCAATCAACAGTAAACGTCGCATATTTTATAAACATTGCAAGTTTTTTGTCCAGGATTATTTTAATAAGAGAACAATTAAAGTACGAGTTGATTATAAACAAAGGATAAACCACCTGCAAGACACATTCTGTAAGTATGTATGTAAATTGCTCACAAAATGGTCAATATCATTTAGATAGTTCTGCAACACATCGAACAAACTTGAGAGATTGAATAGAATTCTGAATTGGAGCACATGTCCCTATTATTGAAGGTGTTGAAACAATTAAATATCTTTTGAATTATCTAGATGCTGTGAGTTTTGATTCAAGTCAGGCTGTAGAAGATTAACAAAGTGTTCAACTGTAAAATACTGTAAAAGTAAAATTAAAACATTTGCTTTTGGTAATTGCGACATTTGCTGTTGCCAATTACGAATTTTACTCTTGACAGTTGCAACAGTTGTTAAAATGTTGATTTGCTACATTTACTGTTGATTGCAACATATCCTGTTAATTGCGACATTTACTGGTGTAACACCTCTTTCTTCATATTTACAAAGAAAAAAACTTTAAAATAATGTTCATTACCTAAACCATTACAAAACAATTTGAATCACAACAAGTGTCTACTTTTAACAAGAAATTCATAAGATAATTGGAAATTAAGTGCAATGAGGTGTGTAGTAACAAGTTTAACTAACAAGCCATATAATTCAATAGCTGTGTAAAAAAAACTAAGAAGTTAAATATTCTCAGATAAAAAATAGATGATGAGTTGGCACACTTTTCAACCCCCATTTAACGAAATTCACTCCCACCCATGTACTCAACACTCACCTTGTTTTTCAAACAAACTCAACCCCCACCTTTCCAAAATGCTTTGAAAAACCCTTCCCATTGCCAGGTTACAATTTCTTCTGTGTTGCATAGTTGAACTAAAATCCTTCTCCATTTCATCTAGCTCACAAAGGACTAAAAGTATCTTTAATGCAATAGGAATATTAACAAGTACACTGGCAATTACTTGAAAGTCCCATAAATCTCCCATATTTTGATAAAAATTTCACTAAAAATCCCATATTTTTATCATATTTTTGATCTCAAATATCATATATTTCCCATATTTCCCCCCAAATGCTCAGTGGGCAGCCTGCTACATTGGCTCCAAAGATTTTGATTTATATTTTTAAAAGGCAGGGCATTGTAAAGGCAGGCGTCTTTTAGTGATCATAAAAAATTGATAGTGTATCCATGCCTCAACAGCTGAAAATGCACATTTTGTAGATGTGGAGAATAGCTGATTGAAATATTGAAATTTAAGGCAAATTTCGGTTTTATTAATTTATTCGGTAAAATTACTTACTTATGTAAGCTCATGTAGGTTCGTATAAGGATTTGGTAACTAAAGTAAGCCCACTTTTGATTTATTGATATGTTTCCTTCATTCCAAGTGTTAGTTTCAGAGTTGTGACTTTTTATGAACTTTCATCAATCACACATCAATCATGCCTTTGTTGATATGTGTCATTGCATTCTTTTCAAGCTTATTTGTTTTCTGTTGATTTTACATTCTCTGTCTTCTTTGTGTCTTGTTGTTTGGTTAAAATTTTGGAAAAAGACTCTTCAGCATAGCTATGTAGTTTTCCGAACTACATTCTTATCTGGAGACGTTAACTGAAAAACCATTTCTGCCTTCTCCTCACCGGGTCACAATTTTTTCCGTGTTGCACAGCTGGAATAAGTATGCCCCTCTCCATCTAGCTCACAAAGGACTGAAAAATGTCTTTGAGGCAACAGGCATTTTAATAAGTGCACTGAAAATTATTTGAAAGTCCCATACATATCCACATTTTCCCCCAAATGCTTAGTCAGCAGCCTGATCGAGGTATGATTTTTGGAACGTGTGGCCTTCAAGTAGAAATAGGGCAATAGAACAATTGACACCTAGTATTGCTCTGAAGTGCTGGCTTCTTTCACTGAGATCTGTACCTTCGCGCCAATGTTTCCAATTTTATCATCCTTCGAGTAGTGCACTGGATTCTAGCGAATCCCATAACAACTGTATAATATTCGATTGCCTATGTTGACAGACTAGCGCTATCTCTTTTCACTATGGTGTTATAAAAGCTTTACGTAAGATTTTTTTTAATGTCTCCCTAAGGTACAATTAGTGTTACCTTTTTCCTAAAGGCGACGCTAATACATAGAAAAATTGTTAAGGCGACACAAAAAATTTTATATCACTTTCTGTTACTCTGTTCAAGTGTTTGTCTAATGTTATTAGGCAGGAACTATGTATTTTTTCATAATTTGACAAGTAACCTTCATGAATTTTTCTCAACGTCAAGTTTTTGCAGATGTCACCTTAAAGCTGATTTTTAGATACTGTTACCTTAAGGCGCAAATAGGACTATATATATATATATATATATATATATATATATATAAAAATTCTATAATATAAAACCCAAGCATAGGAAGGCTCACTGTGGAGGCTCAGAGATTATCGTATGGTTCGATATGTCTAAACGAGATTTGGAAATAAGAAAATCTTGGTAACTTGGTGAAGGTTGAAAAATATGGAAACTCGGACCCGCGCTGTATAGAGTTGGTTTAGCAGAAATTGATAAGGAAATGCTTATACAATCGGAAAACCTAGCCTTCCCTTGCTAAGGCAATGGTGATTGATTTATCTGAAAAAATATTTTTTCATTTGACTGTAAAATGTTGAAATTGAATCTAGGTTACGTATATTTTTTGTCAAATCATTAAAAACTTTAGACACTTGGTTGTTGAAAGTGCCATTTTCACCAGGTTCAATCATTATTCCATTATCAATAGATCGGAGAGTCCTTTTGAACTTGAGCTTTTTCATAGACAAGTAGTCCGGCCACTTTTCATCGTTTAAAGCTTTGAAGCCTGCGATCGAGAGGTGAAAAGTGGCTTTCCTTTGTAAGGTTCTCAATATGTTTTCGCAAATCCTCTCCAAAGACTTCCTCTTGATTTTTAAATAGCTTGGATTTATCCTTTAACTGCACTTTGGCTCTGGACGAGTCTTTACAGATAGAGGACAATGCATACAAGCATCTCAGGTATAGGTATGGTATAATCCCTTTTGTTAAGTCTGTAAGTCTTCCAGAAAATAATCACAGCTATCGTCTTCTGCACCATTAAGCTTCTCCAGTGTCACCCACCACCTTGTCTTCAATTTTTAATAGAGATAAATCTAATTTCCACAAATGTTTTGTTAAAAAAGGCAGTATCAATTCATCCATATTTCACGGTTTGCAAATTTTAATTGGAACAGGGTCCTTGTGTAAAATACTCTCATTTATGCCTTTTTTCAACAAGAATTTATCTGGGTTGTCCTACCAGTACTCCAATATGAGACTTTTTTTATAAGCAACTTGTTTATAAGCAACTGAAATCGATTTGAAAAAAATTTAAGCAACTTCAGTTCTGAACAAATTTTAACATAAGCAACTCATAAATTGCACATAAAAATCAAAGCACTCAAAAAGTTCCTTTATTTACAATCAAATACTATTTTTATGTTGGATATAAACCATAGCCTTACGTAGTTTAAAAAATTGCCATACACATTTTTTGAGAAATGAAAACATTCGATTTTGCTTTCGAATCAATTTTTTTCTCTGCAATGTAATGACTTCTTTTAGATAAACGGTTTCAAAGAAAGTAATCACAGTAGTGTTGCTGTTGTGTATGCTGTTGACAACGCTGTTAAGATCTGAGATAGTTGGTATGCCAGATAGCTCCACCGAATAACAGCAGGCTTTTCATTAAGACGCGATCGATCGCTCTCGCACTTGGTAGGGAGCTCGTAAAAAGATGTTGGCGATCAATTAATCGCTCTCGTCAATTACACATTGGGTTCCATATTTTTAGATTCAAATAAAAAGCATCCCAATGTTTGTTTTTCTCTTCTCTTCTTGGTTACGCAACGCAATTTTTTTTGATACCGGGGGAGAAAGAAAAAAATTTTCGAAAGATATTGTTTTAATTCAATTAATAAAATTCAATGAGTTAGAGATATCTTTTTTATTTCTTTTTGCTTAATACACCTGTTAAAGGATCAGTAAACATTTTGTGAAGATACTTAAAAACTTTTCAATTCTTCTTCCGTTGCAAAAACATGTCACAAAAGTAGCCAATGAAAAACATTATTTAAAATTGCACTGGGACAATGGTAAGAAGAGAATGAAAAAGAAGAATAAGAAAAAAAGTTATAAATAATTAATTTTTTGTTTAAAATGTTAATAATCAAATGTAATGTGGCGATTATTGGCATCATTTTTAAGATGCGCGCGGGCGACGATAAACAAAGGATTAATTAGAGGCAGCGTTATAAAGCTATATTTTTTATTTTTTATTTTCTATGTTGCTTCTTCTTTCATTCAAAGAATGTATGGGAGTCTAAAAGCAATCACGTAATAACTTTGTCATCTGCGAGTCGTATCGTAAAAATTCTTAATGTTTTATCGCTTACCATCTTGAATAAAAAACGGAAACCAGTCTGACTGAAACTAGTGGTATATTACCGAACTTTTCGTCTTCGAGGAATGGGGGTAGAGGCGAAAGGAAAGTCAGTCAGAACCCCTAGGATTCTACATTATTATTGTTCGGAGTGGCTCCACCTACTTTCCTAGTACAAGCAAATCGGCTGATTCCGTTATGGAAGTAGGTAGAGGAAGTTTGAAACTTTCTAAGGGTGCGGAACATAATTTTTGTAGTTGTCTGGATGTTTGAAAAGACCTGAGTAATTCTCATTTTTGACGAGTGTTTATAGCAAAATTAAAAAATCGCGCGCGTCAAAATTGATTTACGAGAGCGATTTGCCTAAATTTTCGTGCACGCTTCGCGCGCAATGTCTTATTTACCAGACCTTTTCTCCAATCTCGTTGCTTTTTATTCCGTGAAAAGCCTGAACAGGTATTGTCTTTATTTGCTGATCTTGGTGTAGTCGTTGATCCTGTAAACATTGAAGACTGTCATCCACTGTACTCTACGAAAAAAAATAAGATCATTGTAAAATTCTCGAAAAGAAAGGACTGCAAACAAGTTCTACTGAATAAAAGTGAAATCAAAGAAAAGGTAGACCACACGAAATATGCTGCTACTGACGGAATTTAAATCAACGAAAGACTTTGTGGTTACTATAATAGACTCTGGTCCAAATGTAAAAAACTCCATTCTTCAAAATTAATTCATTCCTATCGAGTTAGGAATGGGACAGTAAGTACAGGTTACAGGAAAGAGGGGATTTCTTTGCTGGCACGCATGATATTGATCTAAGAAATGCTTTTCCTGAATTTGATGTTATCCGACAGGCACAGGTTGTCTCGGAGACATCTTAAGGACGTAAAAAAATTTTTGTTTTATTTTGGTTTTGGAAATAAGTAATCGAGCCTACCGGGAATATTTTGCAACAAGTACATTTGTTTGTCGTCGTTGCACTTTATTGGGTCTACCATTTAACTCATTGAATGACACAAACCTCAAACAAACTCTGACAAGCGATAAAAATTTTATTTTTTCAGAAGATATCTTGACAGTCCCATCTGAAAAAAATCTTAAGTTTTTTGATAATTGTAATTCCATTAATGCCCCGTTTAATGAGTCAGAACTTGCGTTCAAAATAAACAGTGAATATTATACTTCAAACTAGTAACCCGTGTAAAATTTTTTACAGGTTTTAATTGATGTGAGCTGAACAGAGGGAAAGGCTTAGTATAATGAATTTTAGTATGATAAAGTTCCTCAACTGTTAGCAATATAGAATGTTTAGAACTTCAATTCATCAACAAAAAAAAAACTACGCGCTGTGCGTCCCCTTTTTTCACTTCTTACATAAATTGTATAAATTGAAGATGCAATGCAATGGTTCCCCATGATTAAAAATATCTAACGTCAATACAGAAAAAAACACTTTTCACTTTTTTAATTAAAAATCTCTAGGTATTCCGGCTAAAGCATATTTAGTTGAACAGAAAAACTTTTTAATCAGAAGATCTGAAACACATCAAAATATTCGTAATAAATTCTTCACGATACGATATATGCAGTAGTAAAAATAAATTGTGCGTACAGGAAAACAACAAAAAGATTAAAATCGCTGTAACTGTTTATGGAATCCACACCCCAATGTAAATAAAAGCCAAACGCGAAAGTCGTAAAAGTGTCAAAATGTGAATTAAAAACAATTGCGATTTTCTTTACGAACCCAGACCGTCATGATTAAAAACCATGATATTAATTTCTTTATTTAAAATAAGAAAAACAAAACAAACAAACAAAAAAGTTCTAAAGCGTACTTACCCTAAAAACATTAATAAATCTTCGCGCAATACTTTCGTTGTTGTGTATTGTTTGATCTCACGAATAATTAAAACATTTGAAACGATTAAATGCAATGCAATGTTTTCCCCCTATACTAATCGTAGAAAATTCTAACCGCCGTGGTCTGACACTCCATTATGAATAAGTGACCGCAAAAACGACCCAAAAATTTAGAGAGTGAAAGCGTGAAAAAAAGCGGATGCACAGCGCGTATTAGAATATAGATGAGTTCAACGATTTAGATTTCAATAAGGATACGTCTCTTAATATTTTACATTTAAATGTTGCGTCTTTGAGTAAACATTTTGACAATCTTGTAAATATTCTAGGTTCAACAAATCACGAACTTAAAAATATATCATGGAAACCCTTACCCAGAACTTTTGTACCACATATCCATGGTTTTTGCCTGAAAAGGTTAGACTATAATGAGCCACAAAAGGGGAAAGATCAGTGTGACTGTGATGCAGCCTTGGCATGCAATGCTCTGCGCACATATGTGGAGGAAGGAAATGATATTATTACATCCAGTGATATTGTCAGTGCAATACATAAATCATCAAATAAAGATGCATCAACTGCAGAAATTGAATTTGATAGCACTGGTTCAATCAAGGCAAATCCCTTACCAAAAATATGGTCTCTCCATTCATTTGAATTTTCTGATAAGGGATTTAAAACATGGCGGAACTTTGGAAAATTATTCTGGAGAATTCTATCAATTTTCTTCTAATCATGAACTCACCACTAATATGAAAGAAAAACAACCATTTCTGAAATGTTCTGGTCCATCTATTAAACCATCTCCAAAGATAAATATAAAACCAAAGAAAAGACCGCCAACTTTGCACCGAAATATTTTGCACTGAAAAGAACTGTATTGAAACATTTAAAACATTTGAAGAATTGAATCTCCATTTATTAAATGGTATGCATCGCATTCCTTAAGTCATCAATTCATATGATCATGTCAAAAAGTCATTTGCTGCAAGGTTACTGACATCAAGCATAACATCAACACCAACCAGAAATAACCAATCAGTAGTTGGGAATCAGTTAATGGACTTTTCTCAACAAGGTTGGGCATTACGTCAACGATCAAATTTCAGATTTAGCAAAACGCAGAAAAACTTTTTGTTTGAATTTTTTGAGAAAGGTAAAAAGACAGGCAAGAAACACAGCCCAGAAGGAGTACATCTTTTGATGCGACAGTCACTCCCAATTACAGAATATGCAACAGTCAAACAGATATGATCTCTGTTCAGCAGATGGAGTAAGGAAGTCAAATCAAAATCCTTGGACTCACTTAGAGAAAAAGTTATTACAGGTATCTTTTCAAATTACACTGACAAAGAATAAACTTCTTTTTTATTAGTTTTGAATTATTTAGTCTCCTTTCCAGACAACCGAGTATTAGATGCTTTGACTTGGAAATTGAATAAGAAACATTTACTTTTTGACTTTCAGCCATAGTCATAGAAAGAAAGATAGTCTGGAGTCAGGGCCGTTTGTTTTTAAGTTTGATCGTCGTAGTTCAAAAAAAACGGGTGGCCCGAAATGTGATGCACAGAAAAATATAATATGGCTTCTCTGGAGGATGAATTCCTTAAAGGAGACGACCTTGATGTTATTTTGTCATTGATTGAGGAAGATTTACTGGACGAAAATCCAAAAGGTAATGCTGTAGACGTTACTGAAGAAAAAAACGATTCATTCAAATGTAGTTTCTGCATAAAAATTTGCATCACAAAGAGAGGTTTGACCAGACACATAAATGTGAAACATAGTGAAGTTGAAAAGAAAGAAACTATTACATCTGAAATATCATCACAAAAAAAATCACCAGAAATGCTTTTACATCCTATACAATTCAAAAAATATCTGATCAACTGTGTGGAAAAGTTTAAGGGTAATATGTGTTACCCTGAGCATGTCAGATTGGAATTTCAAAATTACCAAGTTGGTACCATGGAAGAAGTTCTGCAAACATATTCACTGGTCCGTGACATCATCAAAGACTTCAATGGAAATGCTGAGAAATTCTACCCTAAATTTTATAAAGTTATATCAGAGGCAGAAAATCCTTTTCACAGACTAAGTCAGAATTGCAGCTTGTTGATGGGATTTGAACTTTCAAACCATGTTTTAAGTCACCTAAGTGGATCTATGATAAAAGCTGATGTGGTGACGCCTTCTACACTTTCAAGTTTTAATGACAAAGAACATACAATTATTTGCTACTTAGCAGGTTACGTTTTTGGTACTATGTACAAACGAATAAGATTTTCAAAAACAGAGAAAAACCACATATCATCAACAATGTTTATCATTGCTTTTGGCTGGTAAATATGAGGAAGAAACAATTTTAAAGGAGCATCATCTTGTTGAAATTCACAATCGTGGAGGGTTATGGAAAGTAAAAAAGGAGGTTATCAACATTTTTGCAGTTTCTGAAGAGCATTTTATCAAGTGTGTAAGCAAATGTTCCAACAAAATTGACTTGAAGGAAATGGTATCCCAACTAATGGTTAATTGTAAGCTTCTTCATAATTATGGGAAAATACGATCTTGTGCCAGTGAAAATATCAAAAAAGAAGTGGCAAACAATTTGTTGGAGGACTTACTGATGTTATATATACATGTTCGCTCATTTTCTTATGTGAAGGACAAGCAGCAGTTACATAAAATGAAATCAAGGTCATTACGATTTGAATTGAAGAAATCATCAGCTTCTTCCAATTAGGTTTCCTCTGTTTTTCACTAACACTTCAATAAACAACAGCTATTTTTATAGCTACATATAAATAAAAAACATTATTATGGCTCTAAATACTCGAAATAAAAATTGTGTGCTAAAAATATCTCATAATAAAAAATTACTATTATTATTTATATATATATATTTATATTTAATATATCATTTAAAGTGCCTTCCAAGTTTAACCCTAAAAACGTGGATGCTGCAATTGAGATATATCTAAGTCATTTGGAAGAGAAAATTATGTCGATTCAATCTGAGGGTTCGAACTACAGTAATTTGTCAACGTCTGAACAAGAAGCACTTAGAAAATTAAGTTCTGACAAGTCTATTGTTATCAAACCAGTAGACAAGGGATCTGGGGTTGTTGTTTGGGATAGAGAGGATTATTTGAAGGAAGCTGACAGCCAACTATGCAACCATGAAGTTTATGAAGAGTGTAAAACGGATCCCTTGCCTGCTCTTCAGAAATTGATTTCGAATGTGCTTAAGGATTTAAAAATGAAAAAGGAAATTGATGATAAGACATTAGAATATCTTATGGTCAATGATCCTCGATTAGGTAGGTTCTATTTCTTGCCTAAAATTCACAAACGTCTATATGCAGTTCCAGGAAGACCTGTCATTTCTAATTGTGGATATTCGACAGAAAGAATTTCAGCATTTTTAGATTTTCACTTACAACCTCTGTCTAAAAAGGTTAAGTCATACATTAAAGATTCCAATGATTTTCTTCGTAAGCTTAAAGAATTACCCCCGTTACCTGATGATGCTATTTTATGCACTATTGATGTGGTTGGTCTTTACCCAAGCATACCACATGATCAGGGTCTTGAAGCGATCAAAAATTCCCTCGAAAGCAGGGCAGATAAATCTGTTAGCACTGAATCATTAGTTAAGCTTGCAGATATCGTTCTTAAAAATAACTTTTTTGAGCATAACAATAAGGTTTTTCAACAAAAACAAGGGACTGCTATTGGGACTAAGTTTGCTCCACCGTATGCTATTTTATTTATGGGAGAGTTTGAGGAACAGGCCTTACGTAACTATCATCTCAAACCCTGGGTTTGGTGGAGATACATTGATGATATATTCTTAGTTTGGGAACATGGGGAAAAAAGCCTAGTGGAGTTTATGGAATATCTTAATAGCATTCATCCTTCTATCAAGTTTACCTTTGAATATTCACGTAAGTCGATAGAATTTTTAGATGTTCTTGTCATAAAAGAGGGGAGGAACATCCAAACAGATCTTTTTGTTAAAGAAACCGACACACATCAGTTCTTACATTTCTCTTCATGTCACCCTTTTCACACAAAGAAAGGTATTCCCTATAGCCAGGCACTCAGGATGCGTCGCATTTGTTCGGATGATACTTCTTTTAATAAACGGATCTCTGAACTTAAAGAATGGCTTTACCGTAGGGGCTACAAAAAAAAAACTGTAGACTCCCAAATAGAAAGAGCCCGTTGTTTAGATAGAGATCAAATTTTAGCAACATGTTCAGGTAAAAATAAACTTGAGGACAAAGATGTTTTTTCTACTACATATCACCCAGCGCTTAGTAACAATATTTATAAGATTTTTAAGGAAGCACAGATTATTCTACAGGCTGATGAAGAACATAAAAAATTGTTCTTATCAATACCATTAGTTTCTTTTCGAAAGGCCAAAACCTTGCAAGATATTTTAGTTAGGTCAAAATTGCCAAGTTTAGTTCCCCAGAGAGGATCTTGCCAAGGATGTAAAAAATCTAACTGTCAGGTATGTAATTTTTTGAATCAAAGCAACACTTTTTCTAATAGTGATCAATCTAGGATTTTCGAAATACGTAAGGGAGTACTAAACTGTAATTCTAAATTTGTAGTTTATAGGTTAAGTTGCAAGTCGTGTAATCTTCAATACATAGGCAGCACAAAAACTGCGTTTAGGTATAGGTTTAATAACTACAAAAGCCAGTTTAGGGCGTATTGCAAAGTTAAAAATGGGGAAACGGTCCACAATAAAGTTGTTCCTCAAGCTAGTCTTTTTGAACATTTTTTACAAGAAAATCATCATGGTATGTCGGATTGGAGTTTTCAACTTATTGATCACTCACAAAATGAGTGTCAACTAAGAGAATGAGAGTCCTTTTGGCAATACAAACTTGAAACATTTGTACCCAAAGGGCTCAACGAAAGAACTGTATCAACATAAGGTGTGGATTCTAGGTAAATAATTAGCTAGTTTTTGTCTTCGCTCTTCTGCGCACTTTTAGCGTGTATATCGCTTATTTAGTGTCTACACTTTAGCCTTTATAGCATTGTGATGGAGAGACGATCATTAGCTGATTTTATATTTCTGTTTCGTATTTCTATTCTATTTTTTATATTTTCTCTACATATTGGTCCATTGGGCCAACTTTCTGTTGTTCATAAAATAGTAACTGTGCATATCTTAATAATTAATATCGCATTTTGTCTTTTAAACAATGGTTTCGTAACGGTCCTAGTATTCTTCTTTAACAAATATTGAATATTAACTAATCTTTGTGTAATACTTGATGTGATTCACGGGTTTCTTTTAGTTTTATTGAATTTTTATTGTCCATTTTAAACTTTAAAATCATTCAACTGTATTATTTTTATTTATACACCCGAAAGCATTTTGTAAAACTACCTGACGAAGAGAATAACTCGAAAGCTTTTACTATGCATTAGTTTTTTTCTGATTCCATATATATATATATATATATATAGCTATTACTTTAATCATTATCATCTTGTTGATCGCCTTAGTGCTCTAAAGAGAAAAAAACATGGTTATATTAGTTTGAAGTAAAATTAAAATAGCAGTGAGTTATGTAATACCTTTTTTAATTTTGTTTAGATCTTTTTCTACATGGCAATGGCTCATCAGTTATTTCAACCACAGCATTATCACTGCCACCAGAGTTTCCAGAGGCTATTGGTCTAAATACTTTCTGATTTCTTATACCATTATCGTTATACCCAAAATCACGAATTGTTGGGTTATCCTTTCGTGCACCGATGGATCGTTGACGACCGAAATAGTTCTCCAAAGGATCTTGGCAAAACTTTTCGGTCAAAATGTAAGGTACATTTTGTGTTAACAAATATGTTATCACTTCAATCAGTGAATTGACTGTGATCTTTAGACCTTCATATGTTTGGTGTGAGATGAACATTTTAGCTCTTGCATTATCTGTGAACTGCCCAGGGCGGTCTTTTATGGAAATAAGCCAATCTTCAAAATATTTCAGGAAAACATCTTTTAACCACTTTAAACGAAAATCATTAACTGATGAAAATGGTTCAAGAAAGGGTTTCCTCTTGATTTTACTCTCTTCGGTGTTGCGAATATTGGCAATATCGAAAAAACCATCCATAAGTGCACGATATCTTGCTGTTTCTGCTGCCTCAGGCGGACCATACTCTGCTAAGACTTTAGATACTCTTGAACTTAAAATTTGAACTGCCATCCTCACGTTCATTTTTGAGAAAGATGTTAATCTAATACGGTCAGGTGTGAGATTTGGAAGTAAGTGAAGCCCACACTTACGGTCTTCATCAAACATGTCAGCTATGTGATTCCAGATCAAAAACATCCCACCTTTCCACATATACCTAGTGCACAATCCTGAACCAGAGTTGTACAAGCAATTTCTAGCAGTCTTAGCCAAATGTGGTGCATCAGAAATAAAGTAAATAAAACGTTTTTCTACAGTGCTGAATAGATTTAATGTTTTATATGTGACATCAACATTATGGTTTAAATCATCATCTGTTGTCATGATCTCATGCATTTTGAATAATTTTCTATTAGGTGATGCTCCATCTCCTGTTGCAGCAATAACTTTTAGACCATGATTTTCACAAATACCAACAGCTTGCCAAAATAACGGGAACATTTGGTAAGATGTAGCACCAGTTGTCGCAAAATTAGCCAAACTGAATTTGAAAGGATTGATAACACTCCTGATCATAAACACAAGAACATGTGTTGCAACTTCGTCGATCTTCTGCAGTGTTGCATAGTTCACATCAGCATCACCAAGATTTACGTACCCTATCAATTCTCCTGTATGCTTGTCCCATACCAGGCTATTTTGGATTTTCATTTCGTCAAATAGCAAAGCCACAAACTTTTCAATTTCACTAAATGGCTTGGTTTTCTGAACAAGCTCTGCGATAATATCAGGGTTAAATCCATGTTGCGGACGAATGTAGTTTTTATAGTCACGCAAACGTCTTCTGCTTGGTAAAACCAAGAAGCCAGTACCAGTTTTCTCGTTATATCGAATGTCATCATACATGGAAGAGGATTTAGCTGCCAAACTGAGGCAATACCGAATAATCATTGGATGATACTTGATGCCACTTCTAGACATTTTAATATATTTCTGCTGCTCTTCCCAGAAGAACTTCATAAAGGCAGGCATTTCAGTGTGAGAATTACTGACAATAGAGACCAGATCATCATTGAGGTCTGCACTCACAGATTTTGAATTGTTTTGAATTTCCACTTGCAGCTTCTCAAGTTCACTCTTCAGCATTTTATTTTCAAGACGATAGTTTTGGATCGTCAATTTTAACCGTTTTGAAGATGTGGAAGCAATTGGAGCATTAAGTTTTGCGGGAGTGGATTGTACCAGTTCTCTGCGTTTCATGGCTTTTTCACCTTTTTGGTGCAATCTGTGCTCAACAGACTTACAAATGCTACATTGGTTGTTGTTGTTGTTGTTGTTGTTGTTGTCATCAAATAAAACAAGACAATTTGATGGTCGGAAAAATACTGATTCGTAAAGTGCTGTGGCTGAAGATGTTGGTACGAAATTTTTTGGTACGCTATGTTTTTTCAAGGAAGATAAAGCAGACACCTCACTGCTTGAAACACCATGGAATTGATTGTATGAAGAAATAACTGCTATTAAATTGGAAAGTGTAATGTAGCACATTGAGTTATGATATTTGTTGTAAATGCTATGATCTTGAGGAAGACACCAGCCAAAATATCTTACTTTGAACTCCAGGCCATTAACAACAAATATTTCATGAATGGGTAAGAAATGTTCTCCATCATTCTTGGAAATTTTTATGAATTCGGTATTGAACTCAACATGCCATTCTGGCAACTTCAGTGTTTTAATGCTTGCACTAAATTCCTCATAAGTTTTGTAGAACTTATGGTGAATTTTGATGTTAGTAAGGGATGACTGTTGCATTTTTTCTCTTATTGCTATAGCAGATTCACGTGTTCTTGAAATGTTGCTGAAAATAAAAATGAACTTCTGGCATAATATAAGTAACAAAAACTATTCTATGATTAAATGGAATTTGTCAAAGCCTTGATGGTATGCTTTTCTGTGGCATATTTAGTGTAGGAATTGCTCCTGGCTTCAGCCTTTTCATGTTACTTTCAGCATCTGTAACAAACAAATAAGTAGAAAGAAAAGTAAATATATACTTATGTAGTGTTTCTTGTTTGTTTATATATATAATGTTTTTGTAAATTATTTTGCTTGTACAGAAAGCATTCCCAATATATCAGAAAATTTCTGTGCCCAAAATGTGTTCAAAATAATTAAGAACACCTATTATCAACTTACGAAAGATCATTGATTCTTCACAGAAATGTTTTTCATATATGTGCAAATTTTGCTTATCAATTTGATTTTTGAGGGATGCATCTACTTCACGATCCTTCTTGATAATGTTTATCAGTTATCAGATTATCAGCCATCTGATTTGATGAACATTCATTCAAAACTGGAATGAAGCATATGATATTTTCAGATTTTTTTTTTAAAACTTATCTTTATTTTTCAAACAATTATTTGTCAGCTGGTTAAGTTATGGTCTTGTTATAGCCTCATTTTCCTTGTTTGTGTAGGTTTCTCCACAATTTGCCTGACCATGCTCTGGAAAATTTTCATGCTGTCCTCTCCAATAAATTGTAAGAATAAGACAAAGTTTGGAATGCAGTAGTCAAAATTCAATTTTTGAAGATTCTACAGGTACGTTTTGTACGGAGACTATATGTCACAATCGACCCTATATGTTGCACCCAACAAAAATTGTATTTTTAAAAATAAATGACACTATATGTCGCAAAATTTTCAAAAGTCGACCCTATATGTCGCAAACTTATTGATGATAGTTAAATTTTGCTTTATATTTTGGTTCTTTGACATTGCGGATATGTTTGAACATGCCGAATATGATTACTAGCCACGTGTATCATATTTAAATATGCAAAGTAAGCAGTTTTGGAAAAAAAGAAAACCTTCAAAGAAGGTTATTGGCCTTTTGATATAGAATTATGAAAATTAGACTGAAAGAAAGATTATATAACATGCTAAATCGGTCTTGAAATTTTCAAAATTTAAACTGAAATTTATTTCTATTCCTTCAAATTAATGAATCAAATTAATGAATAATTTTGTTCCTTTAATTGGCTAAACTTTACCATAATAAAAATCAAAAATTTTGTTCTAGACACCTGCATCCACGTGTTTTAAACTTTGAGCAGTAAATTGCACAAAACATATTATCAAACGTTCTTGATATTATAATGTGAGAGTGCAGATAAACTTACTAGAGAGAATATATTTTACAACGACTAACATTAATTTTAACTATTTCATCAACTTTTACTGGATTTGGACTTGATCAATTGTTGGACTACCCCTTGGACACGATTTTACCAATTAAAGATTTTTATTGGATTTTGGACTTGATCGCTATACAGAAGAAAGTGAAGTGAAGAAATGCAGAACAAAATGATGTTTATTTGCACAGTATGGTAATGGTTTTAATTTAGTTTTGAAAGATTAAATACTATAGTTTTGAATAGATATCTTATTATATGAGTTCTTTCGTTTAGTTTATATGCTACTAGATGAAAAACGAAGACGAGAGTTATTCATTTTGGTAACGCGCGCTATTATTATTTTTATAGTTAGCAAAGAAGATTTGATTTGATTTATTTATTTACAGATCAATTAAAAATGGTCCCACAGCTATGACTGTTTTCCTTTCTCATGGCTGTGGAAATAGGGAACGTGCTATGCTGTCAAATTGTATATATTGACGATGTTGATGCCTTTCTGCCTTTCTGCCAGCCATTTATGCCTTTTGTTTTGGTTTGCTTAAATATGGTTGCAGTAGTAGTATTGTAGCTGTTCTTTACTGAAATCTTTTTCTTTTAGGTCAGAAAAGAAAAAGTGTAGCTATTTATAAACGAAATTTATAAATATATAAATGAAACGCATGGTATGTTGAGAAGGTTATTTAAGAGAAGAATGGATTATGTATTTCATTGATTGTACTACAAAAAAGAAGCATTGCTGGGGTATATTTCTCTTCAGTTTACATTTGTTTACATCATTCATTATTTTGTGTTATGATAATTGCTACATTGCCATTTTTAAGGAAATATCAGGTTTATTGGTGTCTCCGGGGTGACCCAGAGCAGGTCACATAGGCGGCCTTGGCGGCTAGTTTATTCATATTATCATAGAACACTAGTATACTTTTATGCTCCACTTCTAAATAGATTATATACCAGGTCAGTATTCCTTAATCATCATGCATTGTTTTCGCCCGCATTACAAATGGGGAATACGGACACGGTTTTTTGTAGACTAATGGGAAATATGCTCTACTCTACTCTTTAACTGTGTTCTTGGCTTTCTGCCAATCAGTTACCACTCCCATTAGTGCATTCAACCTGCTAAGTAACACTTCCAAATGACTGTCCAATTGACATAATGGATTTTTCTAAGCCATCCAAAGTGTCTTCTAAGTTGAATTCAACGTTACCCTCTTCTTGTGCATTTGAAGCGGTGTCAAATTGCATCCACAATTTCCTGAGATATCTTACCTTGAGGAGATTTTTTTGTGTATGGGTTAATTTTTGCGATTTTTGCAACTTTTGGACATACTCGCAAAAATGAATCCACACAAATTGTCAAGACATTAAAGATTCACAAAAAATTTAAAAAATCCACGCAAAATTTTATAATTTCATTTGCTCATTTTTTGGCTCTGTGTACCTTTCGTATATTAACTATTTCCTTGTACTTATGAAACACCCATTGGTTTTGCAATGTGACAGGCATGGGAATAGTGACTTTCGCTGCTACTTCTAAGCTATATTATGAACTACACTAATTGCACTTTGTGCACATTCGCAAAAATAAATCCAAACATTTTCTTTTAGAAACTCTGACTCGCGAAAAATATTCCATGCAAAAAAATCCAACGTTTTATCAAATGCTATTTCTTTCTTCTTATGCTGCTCCTCGAGTAACTATTTAAAATACTCATCCAAACTTTGAGGTTTTGGTAAGTTCTTGGGTACTTGATTTTCTTTTATTACTGTTTCTCGAAGATCTTTGTCCGAGACGTATTTTACTAAATCTTTTTTGCAATAACTCAATATATCTGGAGGTAAATCCATGTGAAAACTTGATTCTTCTGTTAGTGCTTCAAAACGTTTCCATTTTAAAGGAAGGTCATCATAATCTTCCTGTTTTCTTTTTGTTTGTGGAGGAAGGAAGGAGGAAGAGGAGGAAGACCTGTGCTTACTGGTACTATCATTGTGCTCTTCTGCACTTACGTGGTCATAGCCACTTCCATCAGTCAAAATATCATCTTGACTGTTTGTCAAAACTGTTTCGTCGTCCACTGCGAAGTAATAACTCACAGAATTTGTTGTGATTAGATAAGTTAACCGTTGATAATACTCCAAGATCATAAAAACTTCTGCATCCATCTGTGATTGTGATTAGGGCAAGTTAAAGGCTGAGTTCCATTATAAACGAGTTTAGTTTGAGCAAGATCGATTACCCAATATTACAGAGTACAGAGATTTTATTAAATAAAATCGAAGGAAGATCTAATACTGCCCGCCCTCTACCTTATAAAAGCACAGATAGATGTTCCGCTCTAAGAGGCTTATTCGGTTATTTTCTCCAGTTATTTTGTTATTTTGCCTGTGCTATTTTACCCTGCTGTATTGTTCAACTATACCAATTTGTTATAGTTTCTATGTAGGTTGTTTTATGCTGTTTATAGCATACAGTGTTGGTAGCTATATCTTTATATTTATTGCTGTGATTGTTTTTGTATTAAAATGTTTAACATAAGAGGTAATATTATTACTGAAATCAGTTTTTAGAAATGGTCAGTTTGTGCTGCAGGCACCCTGTTATTCAGCGTCGGTGATTTTAATTGGTGATTCTCATTAATCAAAGACCTTTCAAGAAAACATTCAGAAGTTTGGTTGCTTTTTCTTCGATGGGTGCAAAATTTGCTGTTCCACAAGGTCATCGTCTGCAAGTTTTTCGTATTAATGGCCAGGCATGTCACCGGACAGATAATTTACACCCGCTACCGGGTATTCCTCCGAAAGTAAAAGTGATGAAATATTGGTATGGACAGAAAAGGTCCACATGTCTCCACAAAATAAAATCAAGCAGTCGCCTGATTTAGACATTAATGAAAGTTTAGTACCATTGTTAAAAACTGGTCCTTCAAGAAAACTATCACTAGAACAAGAATTCCCTATAGTAATGATGCGTCTCCGTCTTGGTCTTTTGATTGAAGATCTGGCATTTAGATTTACTTTAGCTTTGGGGACGGCGTCTCAAATAATCATTACACGGATTATTCTTCTTGGCAAATAATTAAGTCATTTGATAATATGGCCATCTAGAAAATGAATTCGTGAAACACTTCTTGATTGTTTTCGAAGGTTATATCCTAAAGTTCGTACCATTATAGATTGTACACAAATTCTATTTGATACTCCTAGTGCACTTGATGTTCAAGCATATTATGTGGAGTGACTATAAACATCATGTTACATTAAAATTTCTAGTATCAATTACAGCAAATGGTCCCATAAGTTGGATATCTCCACTCTATCATGGTGGTGCATCTGACATAGCTAGAGAGTGGCTTTTTAAGCTCCTTGAACCGAATGATCAAGTAATGGCAGACAGGCTTTAAAATTAAAACGGATCTTGCATACATTCAATGTTCTTTGGCCATACCACCTGCTGCGAAAGGAAGTCAGATGTTGGCTGATGATGTATGTGAGACCTCCAATATTGCCAATGTGCGTATTGATGTTGAGTAAGCCATAAAAGAATCAAAGAATTCCGTATACTCAAAATATCTCAGCCAATATTACATATAGCTATCATAGGTAGTTTTGTTCAAGTTTGTGCTGATTCACTAACTTAAAAAGACCACTAGCTGAATAAGTATTGCATTTAACAGGGAGAAGAACATAAAGTATATCAGTTTTTGTTTTTTTTGTAAAATCCTTTGAGTAACAATACATAGTATATACATGTTAGCCATTTAGTTACTTATATATTCACTCATACTTCACGGATTGAAACTAAACAAGTAGACCACATCCAGTCAACATCTTAATCACACTCAAAGTCATCTATTCTTATTTTTTCACATTTGTAATGAACTAAGCAGACCATAAGTTGCATTGGATACGATTCAAGTCTTTTTCTTCCACTGGCTTTATTTACTTGGAGTCTAACAGAACTTTGTCACACTTGGCACAATAGGTTATCAGATGGATATACCAGACTGCTGGGTAAACGTAAGCTTCGAAAAAAATTTCAAGATTGTTCTCCACATTTTCCCAACGTAAAGATGTCTTTTGGTGTCCAGACAATAAGCATACTTTGCTTCGCTCCTGTTGGTGCCAGTTGCGAATCTATTTGAGTTAAATATTTATGTCTTGGATTTATAGTAACTTTATCTTCTAACAGTTTTAAAAATTCTACATCTTTTGTTCCTTCATGGACTGTTTTGTTTCTGATTTTGAAGGGATATTTTATCTAATAGAATTTTTCCATGACATTTACAAATCATGTAACCATCAGCTGTGGCTGCAATATACAATTTAGCTTTGTGTACCACAAGCCCAGCTATTTGTGTGTCAAAACCTCTTCAGCATAAAAGGCTTTTAAAGCATCCACTTCATGCTAAATTCGCCATTTCAATGCCTCATTGTTAATTTATTTCTATTGGGAAATATCATTTTTTCCACTAAGCGTGTAGTCTTCACTTTGATTGACCCTGTTTGTCAGGCTATAATGTTGACTTTTGTGTATACTTCATGATGTTTTGAAGCAGTTAGTCTCCCTTTTTCTCATTTCGAACCATCAGTTATTGTCAGATTGACCTTTCGTCTTACTTTCTTCCAACTTTACAGTTGCATCATTTGTAACAAGTTTTGGAATCAACAAATTAGTTAATTCTGTCTCACTTGCAGTAGGCATATCTCCAGGTAGATTTTTACAATGTCCATATATCAACTTAATATCAACTTCAACTGCTTTAAATATGACTGCATTGTTATTAATACTGTGTATATTTTGTAATGAATTTTTAAAGTTTTTGATGGCTTTCAATGTGAGGTTCAAATTTTTGAAAGTTCTTTCATTCTGACTTTATTCTCATTAACCGTCTTGTCATTGATAGCTTGTTTTGAATGAATGACAATATCTGTTATTCGCGGTGGTTCTACTTCCTTGTGACTCCTCTGATTCCATGCACATGCAACTTCAGTGCAGGCAGGGTCACACCATCCTTTACTGTTAGCATATTCAATTTGGCTATAACATGATCACAAAAATCATGATCAAAAGCTCCTGCCATGCATGAACAATACACTGATAAAATGTTAACTTGTAGTGGTCGATCTGTTTCTCAAGAACAATCCATAGCTTTTTTCTTTCAATTATTTTTTGTGATGCAGTTACTTCAGCATATGCAATTACTATATTTTTATTGGATATTTTGTGTGTAAAAACTGGTGCTACGAAACCACTATCAAAATATAAATATGCTTTTTTATCTTTGCATTTGCCAATATAATCTGCATCAAAGTCTTTTTTTCTTCTTAAGATAAATGCGAATACATTTCCCATATTCAAATGGGGCAGTGAAGTAAAGTTGTTGTTTCTTTCTTCCATTAATATTTTATAAGGATCTGAAATTCCTATCGTGTAAACAGATCGTGATAGGAGTGTTCTAGTTTAGCTTCTTGTTCCTCTGCAGATTGAATAATATCCATTTTAAGCTCCATTGCTGTAAATGCACGAGCCACCAACTCCACTTTTTTGCCTTAAGTGCTCAAACCTCTAACAGTCAGATAATCTGTCAGTTTTTTAACAGTGAGGTTTAGAAAATCCTTGTAACATTATGAATTAAGGCTATGATTGTATTAAACACCAAAAAAGAGAATCACTGACATAATTCCAACATGATGGTTGCCATGGTTACCATTAAAAATTGGCTTGTTTACGAGTCGGTTAATTGAACTTGACATACTGGTCCGATAGATCTGAAATTTCTTGGAGTTACACATATGAAGAAAAGTGAACAAATGTTGAAGACAGTGCTCAATACTATGTAGACCATAATATATTTATTTAAATTTGTTAAAAATTAAAATGTACAAGACTGTCAGTTTCACGCTTAGTGCGACCCTCAGATATACATACAAATGAAAAATTCAAGTTGTTTATATACAATGTTAAAAAATGCTAAACAAAACCCCGAATAAGTGAAGGAAATAATTTAGTCAGGAGGGACTGATTTGTAATTATTCAAAATAAATTTGTTTAAATGACGACACTTAGATATCAATTCTGTTGTTTTGTTTAATAAAGGAAGCTCTGAAGTTATTGTATTGTCCTTTTCTGTTAAACAAAGGTTGCACATTTTACTACCATTTCTATATGGCATAGCACGATCGATTATTTCCCACGTAAGTTTAGGTTCAATCACATTGCTTAAAATTACACACATCGAGTAGTACTTTGATTTGAACTAAGAAAATTTACAACTTACTATCATGGTTCATAGTCATGATAGCTTGAATTTTCACCATTTTGTTGAAGTTAGTCACTTTAGAGTTCAACTGTCACACAAGCACATGAAAATTAAAAACTTTCATTTTTTTAGTTCAAATCACAGTACAAGTAATGATAAGTGTTTTCTGAAAATATGTTCCAACCCGCACCGGTCACATAAAATTGGACCTGCAAAACTTTTTGCAATGCATTTTCAGAAAATTTTGGCTACCCTAATCTCTGAATTTCAAACAAATATATAAATAAATGTGAAATATATATGATATAAATTAAAATCCTCCAGGTTCAAAAGTATTTCCTTCTTGGTCAATGTTTTTTTCCTCATATTTCTTTTTTTTTTACCTACTACTTTTTGTCATTTTCGCAGTTTTTAACTCGATTTATATCTACCAACAGATAGCCGTGTTTTGTTTAACTCATCACAACCAATCAAAATATAGTAACCAGGTGAAATGTTAAGGTTTGCATTATACATCTAGCATACCTTTGGCTCCTGTATTAAAGTAAGCAATGGCATCATAAACAGCTAGCTCTAGTTGTGTAAAACCTACATATCGACTTTTCCACTACACCCACCTTGCCAGTCTTAAGCTCCTCTGCAGCATCACACATAGTTTTATATGCAACTGCCTTGACTGCATCATTTTTTCAAGACTTTGCTTATTTTTTTGTAACTTTTCTTAGGCATTGGTTTGGGCATATTCATGGCAGCCACAAATTTTTTAATGCCAGCATAACCAACTCCGCATGTTCTCATGCCATACGCAATGCGACGGTCGACTTCAAAAGCACCATTTTTGTGTTTTGATGATGCATGAAAGTTTCTGGAATGTCCACTGGAAATTATTGATAAGTGTGATGAAAAACCATACTTCATGGCAAAATTTTCCTTGACAGATAGTGTTGTGGTCAAACATTCTGAGCATGCAAATGAACTGATAACATTAATCAGAACTGATATGTCAATTAACCTAAAGCGGCTGGAAGGTTTTCAGTCTAAGATGAAAGTTCTTGTAAAGAAATATTTGCTGATAAATTAATACCCTTTGAAGCGGAAGCTATCTCCATCATTTCACTGGTATCAGTAGCATACTCATCAGTGCCAACAGTTTCATTTTGTTCCACAACAGCAGCTTGCAAAGACTTTACTAAAGGTGAAGCTGAAGCAGTCTCTTCTCTTACATATCTGTTGCCATAAAAGTATCTTTTTCTTTTATAAAGACTTTTGACACGTTGCTTTACACATCGAGGCATTTCTGTGAGGAAACTTGGTTGTTAAATGTTAAATATGTTGAAAGTTGTAATTACAGAAATTGCTGTCATCTACTTCGAGCTGTGTTTGTTGACGAATAAGAAGTTTAGTGGTCAAAGCTTATGGCCTTAAGAGCCGTGAATGCAAGGTAGAAATAGGTATATCAAAAGAATTCCGAAAAAGCAGCAAAATTTCTGCTTTTAGGGTCTTTTTCAAGGGACATACTGTTGCTAAGGGTGTTACTAAGGACAAAAAGCTGCAACTACCTGTAAAAAGGCCTCATATATCAAAATCAAAGTCTTTTCGGAATAAACCGACTTCAAAATCAAAATCAACAATGATTTTCCTTTCAGAAAACATATATTACATTCACTTCAGATTTTTGGAATTTTCAGAAAAATTAGGGGGATAAATTCAGTCATTTACCAATCAATCCTAAATTGGAATGATCTTCAAAGACAAAGACTTGTCATTACTATCAAAAACTAAATTTTACAACACTGCTTTTAAATTTGTTGTTAGCATCTAATTTAATACGTTTACTCACATTTTGTTTTTAAGTTTGTTCTTAAATTCCACTTTGACATATATTCTCTTTAAGGGAAAATAAGTATCATAGGCAAGGCCTTTCAAAATTATTATGGTGGCTAGCACCTAGGATTAGCCCCTGAGTATTTGTGCTAGTCTTTATGTCTGATGTAGTATTTATTTCATAGCTATATTTACATTCTACTTGTATTTTTCCTATATGTCATATGGCCAAATAAATGGCCAAATAAATCTATATTCTAATACGCGCTGTGCATCCGCTTTTTTTCACGCTTTCACTCTCTAAAATTTTGGGTCGTTTTTGCGGTCACTTATTCATAATGGAGTGTCAAACCACGGCGGTTAATATTTTTCTACGATTAGTATAGGGGAAAACATTGCATTGCATATAATCGTTTCAAATGTTTTGATTATTCACGAGATCAAGAAACAATAGACAACAACGAAAGTATTGCGCAAATATTTATTTATGTTTTTAGGGTAAGTACGCTTTAGAACCTTTTTGTTTATTTGTTTTGTTGTTCTTATAGTATCAGTAGGGTTTCTGCGTCATTACTTTTCAAACAAAGAAATGAATATCATGGTTTTTAATCATGACGCTCTGGGTTCGTGAAGAAAATCGCAATTGTTTTTAATTCACATTTTGACACTTTTACGACTTTCGCGTTTGGCTTTTATTTACATTGGGGTGTGGATTTCATGAAAAGTTACAGTGATTTTAATCTTTTTGTTGTTTACCTGTACGCACAATTTATTTTTACTACTGCATATATCGAATATATCGTGAAAGATTTAATACGAATATTTTGATGTGCTTCAGATCTTCTGATTAAAATTTTTTCTGTTCATAACTCCAGTGTTGAACTAAATATGCTTTAGCCGGAATACCTAGAGATTTTTAATTAAAAGAGTGAAGAGTGTTTTTTTTCTGTATTGACGTTAGATATTTTTAATCATGGGGAACCATTGCATTGCATCTTCAATTTATTCATATTTTAAAAAGTGAAAAAAGTGGACACAAAGCGCATATTTTTATTTTTGATGAAGTAAAACCCGTGTTCTACACGCTGTTCTACACAGGATAGTACATTCTAAACATTCTACATTCCAAACAATTGAAGAACTTTATCATACTAAAATTCATTATATTAAGCCTTTCTCTCTGTTCAGCTCACATCGATTAAAACCTGCAAAAATTTTTTATGTGGGTTACTAGTGGTTTACTAATAATGTTAAAAAACAGTCAACAGAATCTCTCGGTAGCACAGATTTTATCAATTTTCTTGATTTTTCATGTCCGAGAAAAGGAAGTATCATGAACAACTGTTTTTGGGGCACAATTGAAACCCTACCTGGAGGATTGGTTTCCTGAGAACATTGTTTTTCCATGAAATTCTTAATAATCACATCCAATAGCTTTTCTGGATATTATTTTTTCAACATTTTTAGTTTGATAACTTTACAGTCATTATCAAAAGTTGACAATCTGAGAAAATGCAAAATGAAAAGTCTAAAAAAAGAAAATGGAAAAAATGTTTTTTTTCATCTTTACTTTCTTAAATTGATATCGCCCAGCAACAAGTGTTTTATTATCCTGTATAAACATTTTAGAAATAAAAAAATATATTTAGAGATAGATTAGACAACAGGTTGGTAAATGTGCAGAGATCAAAAAAACTATGATCTACTGTAAAGAGTATAAGGGACTATATGAACACCAGCTTATAACTGGAAATTATCAACTGGTGATGCAAGAAAAAAGAACAACAGTGTAATGTCATGGTAAACAAAATAACCAGAATCTTACATTTTATGAGAAAAACTTTCTATAAAAATTGATATTTTGACCTTACTTTCCAAAGGTCATCATCATCATCAAAGTATGCAATCTGTTGAATAATCTATAAAGAGCAGAAAATAACAACATAATCTATATATTAATAGCTGATTCTCTGTCTGTCTGTCTGTCTGTTTGTTTGTTTGTAAGTCACGCAAAATGGTAGATTGAGTTGTGGGCGAAATTATTTCTTTTTTGTGTGCGACGTGAGTTTGAAGCAAATACATTGCAACCCCAATCGAACGTGACTTTTTTTGGCTGATGAACTAATAAGAATAACGTTTTGTTTTTATCATTATTGTCAGTTTTATATTCCACGTTGACTTGGCTTTGAAAACAATACATCAACTAAGAAACTAACTGATTAAACATTTTGGACAAAAAGCAGTAGTGGCAGAACGTGGCAGCATGTGTGGTTTGCCAGTGTATCCTAACGTATCCTTGCCTGACTGTCTGAAACGAATGAACTTTTTTTTTGAGCAATCAAAATGTTAAAAAACTGATAGGTAAAAAAAGAGTATCATGAAACAAATTATTTTTTTCTTTTCTTTTAATAATTTAATTTCTTTTTCTAATTGTTATGCGCTTCAGATTGAACATTTTTTTTATTCAGTTTATTCATTTAGCACGTGCCTTTTTTCTCTCCTCCTGTGTGAACGTTTTAAGAAGAGAAACCATTTCCTCCCTGTTTGATAGCACCCATGTCAGAGCGCGTGACTTTTTTAAAACAAAAGCTAATAAAAAGTTGATGTTTTTTCTCCCTACGTTTTCAGTGTATAGCTGTACTGATCAACGATTGGTTTTAAAAAATAAATAATCATGAAATAATCACATCATGAAAAACCTGAAAAATAGTTGATGTAACACTGATGTAACACTGACTGTACACCAGAGGTTGTGACTTCGAATCTGCTTCTGGTTGAGCACAAGTTATACGAGCCGTTTATAAGGAAATTTGACGTTTATTGATACAGTGATACAGAGCAGGTGGACATGGGCGGCGAGCGACGCCGCCTTGGTGGCTAGTTTATAATTAATAACATTAATAAAAAAAGTTTGGGAAGAAATGTAGCAGAATATCAAATACTAATCTTTAGAATTATTATTATTATTATTAAAAACATATTTACACAGGTTGACTTCGTCAGAAAAATAAAATTCTGCTATAAATGAAGGACCTGCAACATAAGATGAAAACTATATAAAACATACTGGCTGGCAAGAATAAATCAGAAAAGAATTGAGTCTGAGATTGAAAACGAAATTGACGTCACTAAGTTAATTTGCAAATAAGACATAAGCAATTGAACTCAATCAAAACTTAAAATTTGATATAAACCTTTTAAAGTTTACAAAAGAAATTTCTTTCCTACAGTCTTGTGGAATTTTGTTAAAGATTAATCCTCCTTGGACGGTAAAGGATTTCCTACCAGCTTCATTACGACAACTTGGGATGATCAACCGATTTCCGTTTCCCCTCGTGTGAATCTCGTGATCAAATCTCTGGAAGGTGACGATGTTATTGTTTGGTTTAATACCATGGAGATATTTGAAGACTTCAATTGCGGTTCTTTGTTGGACTTTGTTTGATAAATCGTTATCGTTTGCTTTACCGATGATTTTAAAAGCTCTTTTCTCAATCTGTTTCCCTTTGGTGTGAAATACGGGGATACCAGCATGTATTGGTGCGCAGTATAACAAGATTGGCTCGATCATCGATCTGTATATAGTTTTTGCTGCTTCTGACGTTAGTTGTGGACGAACTCTCCTTAGTAAATTTAATCTTTGGTTAACACGTTTGAATAGTTTCTTAGTATGGCACGATAGAGTGAGGGTTTGGTCTAGAGTGATGCCAAGATATTCGTAACAGGTCGCGTAATTAATTGATGAGCCGAGAATGGTTAGATCACACGATGGCTGAGTCCTTAACTTTTGACTAGTTCCATAAATGACAAATTCCGTTTTTCCAGCTTTGAGGTTCAGTACAAGGTTATTTTCCTGAAACCATCTGAACAGCCTTTCTCCTTCCAGTGATAATTGTTGCTCTATCATTTTTACGGAGTTATGCGAGAACAACAGTACTGTGTCATCAGCATACATTAACATTTTGCATAGGTCCAAGCATTGGTTGGCATCGTTAATTAAAATCACAAAGAGGAGTGGACCAAGAATGGAGCCTTGTGGTACACCCAGTGTTATCGACTGCTTTTCAGAGTTTCTTTGGTTGTATGACACATATTGCTGTCTTTCAAAGAGATAACTACTTATCCATTTAAGCTCATTTCCGGAAATACCGTAGTAGGGCAGCTTTGCAAGTAAGCAAGAATGGTTGACGGTATCGAATGCTTTTCAAAGGTTGATGTACAGGGCACCTGTGCAGCATTTGTTATTCATGTTATGGCGTATATGATCGTGCATATGCAAAACAGCGTCTTGAGTACATTTGTTTCTTCGAAAGCCATATTGGTTTTCAAAGAGTAAGTGGTAAGGTAGTCGATGAGCTGCTTCAATATATATTGCGAGCTGCAATATATATTGAACAGAAAAAAAACAGTTACGCACTTGCAGTGTTACAACTTGCATCATTATTACCAAATCACCCCATAATGTGGATTGTGAACTCACTAATCTATATATTAATAGACGATTCTCTGTTTGTTTGTGCGCTTGTTTGTTTGTTTGTAAGTCACACAAAATGGTAGATTGAGTTGTGAGCGAAATTATTTCTTTTTTGTGTGCGACGTGAGTTCGAAGCAAATACATTGCAACCCCAATCGGACATGACTTTTTTTGGCTGATGAACTAATAGGAATAACGTTTTTTTTGTTATAATTATTATCAATTTTATATTCCAAGGACTTATGTTTGAAAACAATACAGCAACAGTTAAGAAAAACACTAAAACGCCATTACAATCAACCGAAATTCCGGACCGTGTATGGCAAACAGTCAATGCCGATTATCTTGGATCCCTACCGGATAACAAATACGCATTAGTTATGATCGATGTTACTGCGACCAGACTATAAGGGCGCGAAGGTATACGACGTTCTATTCCGCTATAAAATATACAAAAAAAGTACAAATATTCAAAAAATATACTTAAAGTTCTCACAAAAGTAAAACATAAAACAAAAAATACAAATAATACTTACTAAACACGTATAACCAAAGTCCTAACCGCAGTGTAGTTAACTTTATAACGAATGATTTATCTCTTCAGATAAAGATGTCTCTTCAGACGCACTGTTCTCTTATGATAAAAAAACTAAAAAACAAAACTAAAATTGCACTGAAAGATGTGAAATAAAAGAGAAGCCCGACGAGTCCCGAGGGACAAACAAAAGACGTAAGAAACAAAAGAAATATACGCAGAGCAAATCACACACACAAAAATATAATTGTAAACTAATAAACATACAAATTAAACTAATTTTAATGCGCATGCATTTACATGGCTCCTCTCGAAATTATTTTTCAAATATGCAAAATCATTCCGAAACCAAAGCACCGTCCTCAAAATTGTTCATACCTCTGCAACAAAACCAACCTGTTCAGAGGCCTGACAAAACGACTTTTGTTTGCCAGCTCAATTTCAACAGTTCTCACGACATTTCCATCGTCAGGAAAGAGCTTCGTTACTCTCGCCAAGCACCATTCGTTTCGTGGCTTGTCGAGATCTTTCACGAGAACAACATCATTCACTTCAACACTTTGTGTCTCCTTTTGCCATTTCGATCGTTCTTGCAACGAATTCAAGTATTCCTTACGCCACCGTTCCCAGAATTCGTTGACCAGATGCTGCACTCTTCGCCAATGCTTCTTGCTGTACACGTCTGGACTGTCGAATGTTCCAGGAAGTGGGTAAACGACTTTCGACTTTTGTGTTAGAAGAGTGATCGGAGATATCGGCTTTAGGCTGTTGGGGTCGCTGAGATTGTCGACAGTGAGTGGGCGTGAATTGATGACGTTTTCGATCTCGACCAATATCGTTTGAAATGATTCTTCGTTTAAGTTTTCACCATGAACTTTCAGCATACCAGACAGGATGTTGCGAGCTGTACGAATGTGTCGTTCCCAAACACCGCCATAGTTGCTTGCTTGTGGTGGGTTTCGTTTCCACACGACCCAGTCACCATTGTGTTTGCTGAGGAAATCAGAGATTTTGGCGTGATCCATCTTCATGAACTCTTTATGTAGCTGTTTGTCTGCTCCCACAAAGTTCGTACCGTTATCGGATCGAATAAGTCGAATGTTGCCACGTCGTGCGATCAAGCGTCTCGACGCCATGATGAAGGAATCGGTTTCGAGGCTGTGTGCGTTTTCGAGATGCACAGCACGAGATGAAAGGCACGTAAACATCACACCGTAACGCTTAACCAGTGATCTTCGAATTTTGATGTAGAACGGACCAAACAAATTGATGCCTGTGTAGGTGAAAGGTGGAGCTTCTTCCGTTCGATCGATTGGTAAGCTACTCATTTTTTGTTGGATAATGGCTCCTCGTAAATGCTTGCAGATTGAACAATGATGTATTACGTGTCGCACTTGTGAGTTGATGCTGACGATCAACCACCCGTTACTACGAATATCGTTGATTGTCATACCTCGTCCACAATGGAAGGTTGCTTCGTGGTGGAATCGAATAATAGCTTTCGTAACTTCGCAATTTTTTGGCAAAACGATTGGATGCTTTATTTCGAATTTTAACGCAGATTTTTTCAATCGACCACCAACTCGTAACAAACCGTCGGCGTGGATAAACGGATCCAATTTGGCGAGATTGTCGTTCACATCGAGTTTTCCTTGTCGAAGTTTTGAGATTCGAACGAATCATGGTATCATACATTGTAGTGCAGTGATTACTTTTGTTTTCGCATTTTCGAGCTCGTACACCGTGAGTGGATGAATCGCTTTGACTGGTTGACTTTGTGTCTCCATTGAATGCTTTCTTGATTTCTTCGCACTGGCGATGAAACGTAACATGAACGCAGTTACTCTGAGGATCTTCAGCCAACTTGAGATTGTACCTATAACCGATAAAAAGTAGGGTTTCTGCGCAGCTGTGGTTGCACAGATTAATCTATCTTCTTTGACGATTTCAGGATCATCATCTTTGACGCCGAATGATGAAACTTCGTTGCTGAGTGGATGCCACAAGAACTCTGGTCCATGTAACCAAAGGTTAATGCGTTCAGTTTGCTTCGCTTGCAAACCTCGTGGTGATACGTCAGCAGGATTCTCGTCAGTCTTGACATATCGCCATTGCTCAGATGTTGTGCGTTCTTTGATGTAAGCCACTCTGTTGGAGACAAATATCTTGAACTTCTTCGAATTGTTGTTAAGGTAGCCCAGTACTACCTGACTGTCGGTCCAATACACTTGATACTGCATTGGAATGTCGATCTCTTTCCTTAGTTGACTTCCAACCCTTGCTGCCAGTGCTGCTGCCTTCAGTTCCAATCGTGGGATTGACCTTTTTGGCTTAAGTGGGTTGACTCGTGACCTTCCACTGATAAAGGCACAATGTATTTGACCTTTAAAATCTTCAAGTCTAATGTAGGTACAGTAGCTGTGACCTATATCTGACGCATCTGCGAAATGATGAAGGCTTGCACTTGAGACTTTGAACCCAACTGGATGGAAACAGCGTGGGATGGTGATGTCTTGTATCATCGACAAATTAGAGATGGCTTGTTGGCACGTTTGCAGAAGTTCGTCTGGAAGCCTCTCGTCCCATCCAACATGATGGCAGCAAAGATACTGAAGGATTCGTTTGCATTCTAGAAGAAATGGTGAAACCATACCCAGTGGGTCATAAACTTGATGAACGGTTGAAAGTAGACTTCGTTTGGTTGTTGGTAGGTCGAAGGTTTTTGTTCGTAAACCTAGGGTATCTTTGGCGATATTCCATTGAACACCAAGAGCTTGGTCATTTGGCAGAACCTCAAGACAACCTTGAAGTTCCTTGCTTCGCTCTGATTTTGGTATCGACTCGATGACTTCCCTTGAGTTGCTAACGAACTTGGTCAGGTTGAAGCCACCATCTCGACACATCAATCTTGAATCCATGATGAGTTGAATCATCTTCTTGGCGATTTCTTCAGACTTTAACATATCGTCTACGTAGAAGGCTTTACGCAGAGTCGTTGCAGCTTCCGAACCATATGTAGTCTCGCCATCGGATGCAGCTTTTCTTAAAGCGTAGTTTGCACAACTTGGTGATGACGTTCCTCCGAAGATGTGGACGCACATCTCGTAATGCACAATCTTCTTTTCAACATCTCCATCCTCCCACCAAAAAAACTGAACAAAGCACCGTTGTTCTTCCGGGATTTGGACTTGGTAGAACATGCTTTCAATGTCGGCCATCACGGCAATATCGTGTTGTCGGAACCTCGTCAACACACCGTGATTTGTTAAGTCAGGTCCCTGTAGAAGCTCGCCATTCAGATATTTTCCTTGATACTCTGAACTACAATCAAATACGACACGTATTTTGTTCTTTCTTGGATGATAGATGCCATGGTGAGGGATGAACCATTGTTGATCTTCATGGTACGGCGTCTCGACTTTCCTTGCGTAACCTTTACTAAGCATATTATCAATAAAGTTTATATAATCTTGCTTGAATGTAGGATTTCGAGCAAACTTTCGTTTCAGACAAAAAAGCCTCTTCAACGCCAATTCTTTGTTGTTTGGAAGACTGACCACTTCATTTCGAAAAGGTAAAGGAATAACGTATTTTCCACTTACCATTTTGCAGTTTTTGTCCATGATGTTCATGAACTTGATGTCGTCTTGAGAGAACTCTTCTCCAAGTGCTGGGTCACATTTTGTTTGTTCATCATCATAGACAGCTTTGATCATTGTTTCGATTGATTCATCAACCACTTTATTTGGTCCCACAAATGCATGGTTAGCTGGTAAGTTGGCAGATTGTAACTTCACACGAAATACTGACTTGTAAGGGACTGGTGAAGCGCTGTCAGCCAGAGGACCTACAACTGACCACCCCAGGTTCGTTTTCATTGCATATGGACCTTCTCCTTGACTTTGGATGATCTTCAATGGTTGTATTACTTTCGGACGGTCTGCCCCAATAAGAATGCCAATCTTCAGATCCTGGTGATTAACTGCCCATTCAACTTGATCTTTAAGCTCTGATAGGTATGGCCATTTCTGGATCAATTCTCTGGTGAATGAAAGATCTTGGTTGTCCATTGCCAAATCTGCACAGCTGTAGGTTTTTGGTAGATCGATCCATTGATCCAGCGACACACCACTTATTTTAAGTCCACTAACGACTTTGGACTTACTTTTTTCTTCTCCGTTCAGAGTTTTGACTCGAATGTTGGTGTTTGCAAAATTTGAGCCAAAAAGCGAAAGCAGTTCTTCATAAACAAAGGTCCCTGTACTGCAATTATCTAACATTGCATAAGTTAAAATACAGTTATCACCATATTTCACGTATACCGGCACTACACACATGCTCACTTGGTCGTTTTTAATTTCATTTACAGCAAAGTTCTCAACAGAAATAGTTTCTTTGTTTTCAATTTCTTTCGAATTTTCAATTTTCAAAGCACTGTCAGAAGTTTGAATGTCACTAGAAGTTTCCCTTTGCCTTTTGTAGCCATGAAGTAGAGTTGGGTGATCAGCTTTGCAAATATTACACTTTCTTGGCCTTCTACAGTCACGAACTAAATGTCCTTTTCTATAACAGCCAAAACAACATCGGTTTTTCAATAGCCACTTTCCCCTTTCTTTAAGATCGAGATTTTTAAAAGCAAAACATTTGTCTATGTCATGGCTCTTATCACAGTATAGACAGGTTTGAATGTTAGAAGTAAATGTTCTTACAGTTTTTTGCTTTCTCTCTTCATTGTTGATGGCATGTCCAAGGTTTACATTGTTATAAATTGCTTCCCTCGAAAACAATGGGTCGGTTGCAAGAATCGTCTCTTTGTCGATGAAATCAATCAAGTCTTGAAAAACTGGTTCACGTCGCTGGTTACTCCTTATTTGATAGACTGTTCGGTTCCATCGGTCTCGAAGGTAAGCTGGTAATTTGGAAATAACGATACATATCTGGTCCGGACTGTCGAAATAATTGGTAACCACGTGACTACTTTTAACCAAAAACGCATACAGTTGACGTAATGAAGACGAGTCGGCATTCTTGATTGCTTTCCAATCAGCCACTTCCTTCCGGTAGGCTGACAGCACCCGATATGGATCTCCGAAACGCCTCTTCAGCAACTCCTTTGCCTTCAAATAACCAGCGCCAGCTTCCAGGTGAGAGCAACCCTTGATCAGATCCTTAGCTTCGCCACTTGTACACTGAATCAAACGAGTTAAGCGTCCTCTACTATCATCAATCTTGGTTTCTACAACTTCATCGAAAGTGGTGATGAAATACTGGTACTCCAGGGGGTCTCCGTCGAAAGTGTCTATTTTAACTTCAGGGGCACTTTGCATTTTCAACAAGCTCGAAATGGTGCTTGAGATAGTAGACGGTTTAGCAGATGGCTCGTCTATACTGGTGACGGCTGGCTGTTTGCATGTCTTGGTTGGTTGAACGAAAACTGGTGCGCTTGAATTCAATCTCGACGTTAATGTTGGCCCTTTGTATTTAACGTTTAACTGTTCAGTTGTTGGAACTGTTGTAAGAATTGACGTCAAGTTGACGGGTGATGACGTCACTATGTTGGAAGATGACGGGTTGTTGAGTTGCAGCAGTTTCTTCGGTTGAGAAAACTTTTCGTAGATTTCCATTTTTGCTTGTGACTTGGCGATTTTTCGTTGGGAGTGCAATGTTGCCGCTTCGATTTTGAAGTTCGCCTCCGCTTTGAGTGCTGCCATCTTGGCTGCTTCTTCCACGAACTTTTCTTTTGTCGATTTGCCTGATGAAGATGAAGATGGACTTCCGGAGCTTCGTTTTAACGATTTAGATGACTTCGACGAACGTGATCGACTTTTGGAGGATACATGACTGGCATTCTTTAAACGTTGGCCCAAGTCTCCCAACCACACTAACGCTTTCGTTTTCGTGCCAAACACCTGCTCGTCGACTTGTAAAATGAACATTTCTTCATCTTGGGCGTGGTCTTCCAGGCTAAGAGATTTGATTCTTTGGCAGCAATTATTAAATTCTTTGAGTTCACTATCCAGTTGATTTACCTCTGCATGGACATCATTGTGGTTTGTTGCGGATTCCATAAGGAGCTTGATGGATTCTGTCCGTTTTAACATCGATTCGTAAACGGATTTTCGATTTGCTTTGACAAATTCAAGACGGTACTCTCTCGCTTCTGGTTTCATGGGTACGTTTTGTCTTAACCCTTCCATTCTTTGCATGGCACGTGTTTACTGTTACTGCGACCAGACTATAAGGGCGTGAAGGTTTACGACGTTCTATTCCGCTATAAAATATACAAAAAAAGTACAAATATACAAAAAATATACTTCAAGTTCTCACAAAAGTAAAACATAAAACAAAAAATACAAATAATACTTACTAAACACGTATAACCAAAGTCCTAACCGCAGTGTAGTTAACTTTATAACGAATGATTTATCTCTTCAGATAAAGATGTCTCTTCAGACGCACTGTTCTCTTATGATAAAAAAAACTAAAAAACAAAACTAAAAACGCACTGAAAGATGTGAAATAAAAGAGAAGCCCGACGAGTCCCGAGGGACAAACAAAAGACGTAAGAAACAAAAGAAATATACGCAGAGCAAATCACACACACAAAAATATAATTGTAAACTAATAAACATACAAATTAAACTAATTTTAATGCGCATGCATTTACAATCGACCAAAGATCACGATACCCTGTAGTGACCTTTACCAATAACACAACAGCAAAAAATTTTATCACAATTTGCAATCATACGTTTGCACATTTTGGTTTTCCAGAAAAGTTAATCTCAGACAATGGACCACCATTTCGCTCAAAAGATGTAAAAAATTATACAGCAGATAAAGGAATCAAACACCACAGAATAACGCCATTATGTCCTCAGGCTAATGGTGAAGTAGAGAGATTTATGCTTCCGCTCACAAAAATCATTTGCACCGCACATATTGAAAATAAAAATTACATTGAAGAAGTAGAAAAATTCTTAATGGCTTACCGTATCACACCCCACACATCAACAAAAATAGCCCCATTAGATCTCATGTACCGCAGAAAAGTCAGATATACCATCCCAGATTATACCCAGAACCTGGAGGATGGTATAGACCTTAAACTTAAACACAACGATGAGACATCAAAAAGTAAAGCACAACTACGCCACGATCACCATGCTAAAGATCCAGTACTAGAAATAGGAAACAAAGTATTAGTAAAACAAAAGAAACTGAACAAACTCACTCCACCGTACAATCGAAACCGGTACCGCATAACTGACATCAAAGGCACAATGATCAGTGCCCAAAACCCAACTACAGATCATTACATTACACGCAACGCAACACATTTAGAAAGATACCAGAGACAGCATTAGAACAACCACTAAATACAGACACTGAGGAGGAAGATGAAGAAGGAACCCAAATCGTGATCCAACCTAATCCCGAAGTGGAAACCCCTCACAGCATTGTTTTACCACCAACTGGATCAAAACAACCAGAAAGAAATACATCACCACCACCACGAAAGACCTACCCACGACGCAACCGACGCCCACTCAAACAATGGAAGAAGTATTGATTTAGAGAAGACAGACATTTGTAGATAGTTCAGTAATGGACACTATTATAACTAGATTCTTTGTTTTGTTCCCTTTATTGTTTCAGGGGAAGATGTTATGACGCAAGATCATCTACGATGGAGAACCCTTCATATATTCTGTACATACTACTTTATATCAGAAGAAATATAGATATAATACCATTCTCAACTTACAATACTCGTTCATTATATTGTCGCTTTTTCTCTGATTCGTTTCTTGAGAAGCACTTGGAGAGTTCCTGGTTCTTGTATCGCTGAGCGTTCAGGTCTATGACCCTTATATCGAAAAATGCTCTTTGACCAGAACCCTGATGAATCTCCCTTCTTTGCTTGTGTTGCCAGTTCTTTCGCGCAATTGTTCACCGTCTAATTCCCCTAATATTGGTTCGACTTTGACATTGTGACATACTTCATTTAGAAGATCGGCAGTGATGTTACGTAGCTCATTATGTCGTAGTGTGACAAATCCACGTTTTTTGCATGATAAAGCGTGTGACACGTCAAATCGAGATCCACATGCGCATGTTATTGGAAGCCTTTCCAGAGTCCAGCCATAACACAAGCGAATAGCGTCTCTGAATTCTTGTTTTGACAGATCGAAACCATATTCTTTGATTGGCAGAGATGTTACCCAATTGGATACGCCTTTTTGACTGTTTGCTTCTGTTCGTCTTTTTTCTTCTTCCGACATTGTACTGAGCAGTGTATCAAGTTTTTGCTTCAACTGTTTTTGTCATTTGTTCTTTATATGTTGTTTCGTCTTGGCCTCGTGGCCTTCTGTTTTATAAATGCGTAAATTTAAAAGCTATAGTTCTAATCAACGTATTAAAAAAAAGAAAGTTGGAAAGGAGCAGAGAGTTACAAACTCCAATCTAGAAATTTTGTTATACTTTTATTTTCAGAAAGCGCTATTGATTAATATTATTATTATTAATATTATAAACCCACAAAACAGATCCAGAAAGAAGAAACTGAAATTTACCAACAACCAGAATACTTGTGGTGAGTCCACAAACAAAAAAATAAAAACTGTCGCTGCTGAATGAAACACCACCTCCTGTATCTTCATCAACGAAGACAAATGCAAGTCTGAGAAGTGAAAAAGTCTCTCAAAGATGTACCACAGAAAATGACAACTATTTTATTCTTATTAACTTTCAGATATTGTCAAACTTCATTGAGAAAATTACTGTCTGTCCAGATTGCAGTTCAGCTAATGTCGATTTCACAAACAAACTTGAACTACAGATGGGGCTAGCTAGCAAATTGAAGCTGTCACGTTAAGATTGTCATTATGAACTTTCATTGTTCACTTCTGATGAATGTAAAACAGAAAGTAAAAAAGTACAAGGCAAAAATCTATTTGAATGCAATGTCAGAGCTGTTGCAGGTTTTCGAGAAATTGGAAAAGGCCATGAGGCAATTACAAACTTTATGCATTGTATGAATATGCATTTTCTATCCGATACATGTTACCAAAACATAAACAAAGCATTACACTGTGCATATGAAAAGGCTGCCACTGAAAGCATGAAGAAAGTTGCTGATTCTGCTTTGGAAAAATGTGAGGAGGATGGAGACATAATTCAGAATGCCGCACAAACAATCGGGCTTTGTCGTGTTTCATTGGATCGAACATGGCAAAAACGGGGGCATGCTTCTTTAAATGGTGTCGTTACCGCCTGTTATCGTGGAAAATGTTTGGACGTACACGTCATGTCAAAACTTTGCAGTGTGTACAAACTTAAAAAAAAATCACTAGAACCCCATGAATTTGATAAGTGGTATGAGACCAATGAATGCAACATTAATCATAGCAAGTCATCTGGCGCAATGGAGGGAGCTGGTGCCGTTGAAATCTTTAGCAATTCTGTTGAAAATAGAAACCTAATATACAGTGAATATTTAGGAGATGGTGACACATCCTCTTTTAAAGAAGTTGTTGAATCAAAGCCTTATATGGTATTTGCTGTTGTACCTTCAAAAATAGAATGTGTCGGCCATGTCCAGAAAAGACTAGGTACACGGTTACGACACAAAGTAAAAGAATTAAAAGGGACTAGTACCCCAATATCAGGCAAAGGCAAGTTGACTGAATCAGTCATCAACTCCCTTCAAAATTTCTATGAAAGAGATATCAGAGAGAACACTGATCAACTTTACAAGATGAAAAAGTCAGTTGCCGCAATTCTATGGCATTGCACGGATTTCAAGGATAATTCTTTTCGTCATCGCTTTTGTACAACTGGGGCTATAGTTGGTGTGGTTTCCAGAAGAATGAGGCAAATGGAACTAAAAACTACCAAAGCAACATAAACATACCAGAATGGATTCATCAAATTATCCGCCCTATCTTCATGAGTCTATCTGATGATACACTTCTGTCAAAATGCTTACATGGTCAAACACAGAATGCCAACGAGAGTATAAACCAGCTGATTTGGGCAAAATGCCCTAAGACTGTTCTTATTGAGAGGCCAACTTTAGAACTGGGTGTTTATTCAGCTATTTTACATTTTAATGATGGTGCACTTGGAGTGGAGAATATTGGATTAGGCGAGGGAAGATGTTTTATTACGGCGTCAATACAAAAAGACACTAAGAGTGTTCGTTCAGCGGAGAAAAAGTCATCAGATGCCGGCAAAAAACAGCGAAAAAGAATAAGAAAAATTTAAAAGGATTTGTAGATGATGAAAAAGAAAAAGAAAAGTCATATGTTTGTGGTGGATTTTTACTTATTTCTATGGAGTGGAATTTTTAATATTTTGTTCTTTTTATTTTCCATTTTTCTCATTTTGTCGTTTTTGCTCTTTTTCTCAATCTTTAAAACACGATAACTACAGTTTGAAGTAAGCAAAAAATCTGAAATTTTCAGTGAACCTTCAGTCTATATAGAGCTATCATAAACTTTATTATCTAAGGTTGTATGTCCCTATTAAGACTTTTAAGGATAGGCTAAGTAGATTTTGTGCTATTTCCGGAGTACATAAAATCCATACCACCAAAAAAATTGGAATAACTTTTTAAATAATCATAAACGATTTATGAATTTGGAGTATGTGATAGGTCTTAATGTTTCTATTGTTTCTACAAAGTTTCATAAGTATACCATGTATTGTTCTTTAAGTATCATGTTTCAAGTGATTTTCCCAAAACGCAGCTCTTTTGGGTCAATTTGCCCCAAAATAGAGTCTATGAATGATAAAATTTCAATATTTTTGAAAAAAATGTCTTGTATTGTGTTTCTATGATCATTTTATGGTGTTACATAATCAATTAACTCTTAGATCCAAAAATAGTTTTTTTCCCTAGGAGCCACCTTAAATATCCTTTCTTTTACATCAAGAACAGCTCTAGGGTAAAGTTTCATTAAGTTTGGTCTCAGAGGAAAAGCCTTGTCGCCAACAAACACAAACGGGCATGTTATACTGCTATTCCAGATTTTCATGTCAGGGGGGAATTGCAAAGTGTTTTCACAAATAGCTGTGCCAAGATCACTATTTGCAAAAACCCCACCATCACTATTACGTCCTGTATCGCCAACATCAACCCTAATAAATCTGTAATTGACATCGCAAACTGCCATAAGTACCAATGAATGAGTCTTTTTGTAATTAAAGAACATTGAACCTGATCTAGGTGGGGCTTGCATGACGATATGCTTGCCATCGATTGCAATTATTGAACTGCTATTTTTCTTCAAAGTCCAACGCAATTCTTGACCAATCCTCTTGAGAGTTTGGACAAATCAAATAATCTGGTGTTAAAACTTGTGCTTCTGTGGTTTCATATATGATTCTTCCAACAGACGTTGGACTTATCCGAAAACTTGAAGCTATCATTTTTTGCGAATCTCCAGTGAAAATGTACCTCGATGCACCACGTAGTCTTTCACTGGGGCCAATAGGTTACCTTTTCTGTGATGATTTTATTAATTTTGGTGCAACGTGAGATAGCAAACGTTCATACAGGGTAGGACACATACGAAAATACTGGAAAAACATCACATGATCATGTAGTTGCATTTCCTTGATAAGTAAACAAAACTCCCCTTTTTGTTTTCTTTCTTAAAATTTCGAACCCACATTTTTCTTCTTGGTTTTCTCTTGTTCTGCCGTAAAAGAATTAAGATTTTTATCCTTTAACTTAAAAGAGCCATGTTTGTTTACTACTAAACACTTAATTTTTTCAACCAAAATTTTAGTGGAAATTGAAATTAGAAAAATTCTGTTCCTTTCCGTTCCGTTCCAATCTGATCCGTTCGAAGACAAAAATTATGCAAGTGGAAATTCGGCTTAAGGAAATATGACGTCTATTGGGGTCTGCAGAGTGACACAGAGCAGGTGGACATGAGCGGCGATCGAGCCGCCTTGGCGGCTAGTGACTCTATTATTGATGCAATGAAAGAAATGCAGTATATTTGACCAAACTGCACTGTGGTGGAACATGGAAGGAATCCAAATTGAAGAAAATGGTATACAATGTTATTCAGTGTGATGTCATTGATGATAAATTTTACAGTCTTGATACTGAGTCATAACACGATAAATTGCCAAATGACAACAAACCAACTTTCTTTTATATAGACAAAGATGAACATGTTCGTTCAGTGATGGAATTCAAAGATTTTCAACTATCTGTTTCTTTAGTAGGTTGAAGCTCCTCCTTAGGGCATTAAATGTTTTGTTAAGTTATATAATGATCTTTTTATCAGTTCCTCTAGTAGTTAAAGGAACAACTTGATTCTTACGAACTATGAAAAGCAGTCTTTATTTATTTTTTTTTTTTTATTGTTTAATCAAAGTGGTGGCAGTTTGTGCTTCTTGATTTTCACTTTGTTAAACTATTTATTTATTAAACTATTTTATAAGGCAGATATTTTTTAACAAAATATTTTTGTCTGCAGCATTTCTGTTCTTTTGAGTGTAATTTCAGTCTTAAAATAAGTTATAATTTGTTTTTTTTCTTTGGGTCAAACCTTGTCTGGTCAGTAAAATATAAATGTGGGAGACATATTCTTTTTCAAACCTTAATACCCCAATAATTGAAACTAAACCAAAAAATTACTTCTAACACCTTGATCCCACAGATGTCTCATTTAGTACAATTTAGCGCTCACACTATTGGGTTTTGTCTTTTAGAGTAAAGCCTATCTGAAATATCCCACAGACATGGTCTTTCTTTGTAAAGATCGATAAGATTTTCAACTTCTTTGTCGGTCCATTTGTAATTGATTCATTTTCCAGGAGTACTAAAATTTCTTACTTCTGCCATATTGCTATTGAAACAAAAATCCTGGTCAATTTTTACGGGTGTTAACAGGTTTTTACGTGTTTAAACGCAGGGAAAGGTTTAGTATAACGAAAAGTTTTATGCTAGTAAGATTTCAAGTTTAAGTGACATTGCAAGTGAGTCAATGCGTACAAAATCAGTAATGAACTGGGTGATAGATGATATCAATGGTATGTTAAATCCAATCTATCATAAAAGATCTTTCAGTTTGAATCGAATCTTATCTGAGAAGAAGAGCTACAATGAAAACTCAATTTCAACTTGTCACTTAAGGTGGATTTCTGTTGAAGACTATAAAGGTCCAGCATATTCTAATGTTTCTATCGGGTTATAAGCTCTATAAACTAATAAACAATCACAATTGACATTTGATACAATAGAAAGTCTTAATTTGAACTATTAATTGGCAAAGACGTAAATTTTTAGTGAATCGTGACAATTATACTAAAAAAAGACAACAGACTGATAAAAAAACATATTCTAGATAACTAAAAACTAATAACTGTATAAACTAATTCTATGCTGTAAGAATGTGCTTGAAATAAAAACTACTGTTGTTTCTAACCTGTTTCTGACCATTTTAGTCGGAGAAGCTCTTACACTGCATTGTTTCTTACAGCATAGAATTATTAAGAATTTTTATGATTTTTTAAATAATTTGTTAATTTTTTTTTTCTCTGTTTTTATAAACATAGTCGGGTCTGTCCCGACCACCATTCTGGAACCAGACCCAAAATGCAGCTTGGGATTTTGATCCCGGATGCTGCTGGCGATATTTTGCAAAATCGACAATCGTCAGTTCTAGATAAAATCAATAAAAAGTAATAGTTTACCAAATATAATCGATGATATTTGATTCTAAAAACAAAATCTTACTGTTTCCTGTATTTTCATTGACATCCATAATATCTGAAAATGTATAATTTCTATATATACACATGATTGAGTAAAGAAAGCAATTAAATGAACTAAAAAGTGTGTTGATAAATAGTATCTGTTGCTTATAAATTTAAAAACTTACTGTTTGTGCTGCCTGAAGGCTTATGATTATCAACAACTAAATTATTCTTTTCTCATTTATAACAAGCATATGCATTCACTGTGAATTTCCAATTCATTAAGTCACCCTTTTAAATTTAAAGTTATAAATTCGCGAAATAAATAGTGTCAAATTGAAAGAGGAATAGTACGCAGCCATATTGAAATCTTACCAATGTCGCGTTTTTGTTGTAAATTTACCATAGGTTGTGGCCTTTTCACCTTTTAAATCGCTAAAATATATTAATATGAAACTAATGAAGACACATAAATAAATTTTATCAAGCGAATAGATAATGTCCTTATTCAAATTCTATCAAGGTGTTAAAATGATTAACAGAAATTGACCTTTGCTTAAGTGACATACCTCCTTTTTTTCTTTCCAACTGATCCATGTCTAAGTATATCAAAAATAAAACTATTAACAGTGTATGAAAAGTGAAGCAACCATTAATTGCCAGTTGGCAAAATCGTCAAAAAGTCACTGCAAAATTGTTTGTATAATTCTATAGAAATACAATCCTTCGCAGATATTTTTCAATGAATGTGCCGGCTGGATTAATGCGCGTAAGTGTGTCACTCTTTTATTTTAGATCTATATTTCATTTGTATGTTAATGTCACAAAATGTCATAAAATAGCATACTTTTGACGACAGCTTTTTCGAATACTACAATGTAAAGTGTGTATACAATTATAAATTATTCAATTAGCCACGAAAACCTTCCAAAATATTTTTGAAAGTAAAAATGTTTAACTTACTTGCGTCTTTAAGTGGCATTGCCATTGCCATTTGTTGATGTTCTATTATTATTCTAGATACTAAAATAGAATAAGAATTTTATCGTAAATTCTAAAATTACAATGATTTTCACAATAATTATCGACCATCAGGTCAACATTTGTGAAAGATTTGCCCTGACTTTTGGTTCATAAATTGCCTATAGAAGTTTTCGATTTTTCATGCGCAACTCATGGTAACAGAGTACACAACGGGAACGTAAGTCAATGGGACTTGTACTTGTACATAAAGAAGAAATGAACATATCATGTGATATAAGTTGATTACATTTCTTCAGTATGAAATATAGAGGTTAACAGCCGGCACCTTAAGGAACAGTCATCCCATATCAGAAAAAACGGAGACAGTAGTTCTACTATAAACAGCATTAACGAACCACCTAATGGATAGAATAAATATCACACTGGTCCAGTTACACAGAGGGAAACCATTTACAGTGTAACAATCATACATCACATCCGTCACAATAATACACATGCTACTGAACTAACAAAAGGGAAAAGGTTATGGCAAATAATAATAAACTGCACAACAAACAAATCAATAAATAATTTACTGTAAAACTTGTGGGACAACATTCTGTGTATACAACTTCTCATTGATGTAACCTTATTTACCTGTGGCAGCAACTTTGACTTTAACGTTATCAAATGCCTTTGCCCTAGAACAGGCTACATAAAGCTAACCATGTGAAAAGCACGGTCGTTGTAGAAACAAACCAACTGTTTAAAATGTTTGACCTTGACTCTTATTAACAGTAAAAGAATAAGCCAAAGGAATCAGCAGTTAATTGAAAGGGATACCTGTGTCAGAGGGTGACAATTGTACCCTAGGTATGAAAATTGTTTCTCCAACAGCTGAACCTGTCAAAACCTCAGCTTTAATAAAGTTATGCGATAATTCCCGAAAATCAAGCGTGTCCTGTTACAAAGACCCTTCTTGATGTTCAAATTTTGTAAAAGTATAATTATTGCTCCAACTTTAAGTTTCAAACAATGTGAAGGCATAACGGATGGTGTGATGCTAATTGAAAAATCAAGCGGATAATTTGTTGCTCGTCCTCATCATCACAATCAACTTCATCAGCACTATAAAAGCAAACTGGATCACCAGGCAATCTTTCCAACACCTCATTATTAATTATTAATGACTGCTCATTTGTAGGTGTCAAAATAGCAGTTGAAGGATATTGATGAGGTTCCAGGCCATCATACATGACTGAAATAAGCAATGCCTTTACAGAAACGACACAACAATCTGGAATTTCAATGGAACCTTTAGCAGGATCTGCTTGTTTTGATGGTAGTTCCCCATTACTCAATTGTAGCAGCCACTGGCATAATTGTTGTTCCTCAGGTCTAGCTCTCATGTTTTGAGTTAATGAAAATTTTGACACTGATGCCCACAATGCAGAACTGGTTAAGCACACCTCAACAACATCAGTAGGTTTTGTTTTTATCATGAAAGGTAAGCATTGACGGAAATCTCTGTCGCATAACATTACTTTGCCACCAAAGAGAGTATTGTTGTTGCAAAAATCACAAAGTAAGATCAATGGCATGAAAAATATGAGTAGAAACCATTGTTGCTTCATCGATGAGAAACAGGTCCACACAGGTCCATGTTTTGATGTTGGAGTTACATTACAAACACTGGTTTCTAAAACAGGAACAGGCAAACCAAATAAGGAATGCAATGTACACCCACCAGAAAATAAAGTTGCTGCAATACCTGTATATGCAACGGTAGCGACTTTCCAACCTCTGCCCTACATGCTGCTATAACATAGTTGTATGTAAATGTTTTACCTGTGCCAGCTGGTCCATCAAGATAAAACAATGTATCAGGTTGTGCCAAAGCGTTTTTACATTTGAAACAGCAGATAATATTGCATCAGCCACAGCCACCTGCTGCTCATTAAGCAGAGGCCTTACCTGAAGTGCCTGGTCAAAGTTAGATCAACTTCTTCCTTGTCAATTTGTTCAATTAACTCAGGAAGGTTTAATTGTGTTAAAGACATACGAAATTGTTTCAGTATGTTATCAATATATCCTGAAACCTTTTGCTCAGCTTGGGTAACAGTTAATGTGCACACATAATCCTTGAATGTAGTCCACAGTTCCAGTGGATTCAATGGCTCACAGTGTGTCAATATTGTGACAAACAGTTGCCTCAATTGTTGTGCCATTTGGAATGTAGATGCTTCTTCCCCCGTTGAATGTGTGCAATTACTGAAATGATGTGGCACCAGGAACATGAAGCAATAAAACACAAATGAAAAATCTTTCTCCTTCTGTTGGTCTTTCATTGTAGTTAAGCAATTATTGGCTTATATGTTTTATCTCTTGGTTTCCATTTTTTTCCATATCATGAAATACATAATAAGGAATGTCAGAAAACAGATATTGTCGGGCATCAGGATCTTCAACATTCAATTTGAACTATTTTGTGAGGTGGATGTCTCTCATAGATACCCTGTCTGCAGCTGCATACTCTTCACCAGGCTGAAAATAAACCCATTGAAGATCTGGCAAATGGACTGCCAATCTTTTGATAAAGTGTGATTTTTCACGCATGGAGAACTCAAATATTCTCCACAGAGCTTCAGGTGCACCAACATATCGAGCATCTAAAAAAGTTTTAATTTCATCATATTGCAATTGTTCGTTAATTTCGATATGCGCTCGATCATGTCCTTTATATACGTATTTGAATAAATATTTAACACTTTTTTATAGAAGTACAGGCTTCGAAATTTATATGTGCATTATATTTCTTTGATAAGCAGGGACAGTATGGAACTACTCATCGATTATCTACCTTCACAAGATAAAGTTTCGCAGATTTTGGCCATTTCCCCGAAAATGTCTTGATCTGCAAAAATATGTCTCTGCGAAATGTTTAAAACTTCAACTTTTTATTAGTATTGTCTTAAAAAAGTTACGCGCTCTCACATGGGTGCTATCAAACGGGGAAAATGGTTTCTCTTCTTAAAAAGTTCACACAGTAGAAAAGATAAAAGGCACGTGCTAAATGAATAAAGAGAATAAAAAAACGTTCGATCAGAAGCGCTTAACAATTAAAAAAAGAAATTAAATGATTAAAAGAAATATAAAAATATAAAATAAAATATTTTGTTTTATGATACTCTTTTTTTACTTATCAGCTTTTAAACATTCCGATTGCTCGAAAAAAAATTCACCCGTCTCAGACAGTCAGGCAAGGATAAGTTAGGATACACTGGCAAACCGAACATGCTACCACGTTCTGCCATGGCTACTTTTTGTCCAATATGTTTAATCAGTTAGTTTCTTTGTATTTAGTTGATGTATTGTTTTCAATGCCAAGTCAACGGGGAACATAAAACTAACAATAATAATAAAAACAAAATGTTATTCCTATTAGTTTATCAGCCAAAAAAAGTCATGTTCAATTGGGGTTGCATTAAAAATGTCATAGGTAATGAGATCTTTCTTCATATTTAAGTAAGTGATTTTCACTTTTCACTATTGAAATCTGTTTATTTATTTTATTAATGTTTTTACGGAACTGAAATACCTGAACCTTTTTCCTAACTTGAAATATTTGAAAAATTGCATTTCCGAACATAACAGCTGTGTCACACTTAAAAAAGTTAAACTTTCTGACAAGCCCCTAGTTGCACAGAGCCCTCACCGTGCTGCTACTGGGAGGTAGCAGGTCAGGGAAGATCATCATGGTCAGAAATGAGGTAGTCCCCAGTTTAACTCCTGAAGTAAAAAGGCTTGAAAGCATAATTGATGCAGGGAATTACGTTGGTAAGTCCTTGTGAAAGTATTTTTTCAATGATAATCTGAAATTTTGATTCTGAAATTTTGATTATGGTGAATCCTCAAAAAGGAAATTTTTTAATGTTCAGAAATGAATCCCCTTAACATAAGACAGGTTTTAGAGTTTCACTATTTAGTGTTTCACTTTTTACTGTGTAATTTAAGGATATGAAATGTAAAATACATTTGTGATTTTGCAATATGTAATGTCAAACATAAAAGATACCATTACTTAAGTTCCTACCTGTTGAAGGTTTTACATTTTACATTTACTAAATTGAATTGTGTTGATTTTGTTTCAGATGGAGGAACTAGTTGCTGGGTCTAATGTTTACGTTAATCAAAACGAGCTCAGTACAGTCACTCAGAACAGCCAACCTCTGGAGCCAACTTTCAGCCAACTGAACGTGTTTTACACAAACAATGAACAGTTGTAACGTTCTGGGGCCAATGGGAAAAATGGCATTGACTCAAATCTATTAAGATGTATTTTAGGTAAGTTTGTTTTAAAAGTTCAAGCGTATTACAGTGTGTCCTTTAACACTGAGAATATTTTGTACTTTAACACAATTTCAAGGATTAGTTTGTCCTCCAAGGTTAGTAAAAAAGCACTACAGTGAGTTTGTCAAAATTTAAGGCATGTACGTTTGTTCTATCTCCTATTGCATGTTTATCAGGACACACTATATATGTAAAATATCAATCATTGCTGATTCAAGTTCAAACTTTGGAATTAGTTTGACAAGAAAAAGTCATTTTCCTTTACTTCAGTGTCAGGTATTTTAGGATCAAGACAAGGGCCTCAATGCCAATGAGTGTACCATCCGGTGAAATCCCAAAGTCAAGGACTTGTTACAGCTTAAATAATTTTTTTGTTTTCAAGTTTTTAATTAGATTTATTTTCCTACTAGTATCCCGGGTAAAAACTTTTTAACGAACATAACTTCGAAAAGGATGGGTCAAAATCGCCTTTCCCGTGAACGATCCCTGTGATGAAAATTTCAATTTAGGAATTGGAAACCAAAAATGTAACCATGTTGTAGAGCTTGAAAAACTGAGCAAAAAAATGTATGGGATCGTTTCGCTACGACCAACCCTTGCAGAGATATCGTCGGTCAAAGATTTTAATGACGTCATAGCCGCAGTACCAAATAAAATTTAGGCCTAAATGTTGGGTCACCCCGTCACCCGTATCGCGGACCCTTAAAAACGTCAGTTATCCCTATTAGTTCTGGAGATATTTCCCCAAAAATGTCGGGTTCGATTTGCGATGCAATGTAATGGTTCCCCGTGATTTTAAATAAACTGACGTCAAATGATACCACGTGCTTTTGGAATGATCGTGAAAAAAGTGTCTCTCCCCTCTACGTGGTTTTACGCGCACATAAGAGGACGATGACCGCAAAAATTAAACAAATACATCACTCTCTAAAATAAAAGTGGTATGCACAACGCGGATTATTATAATAAGATAGTATCCCGGGTAAAAACTTTTTACCGAACTTAACTTCCAAAACATTAGGTCAAATCCACCATTCCCGTGTAGGTACCCTGTGACGAAAAAATAAATCATAGAATCGCAACTCAAAAACATCCCAGGAGGCGTCGCTCGCCACCCATGTTCAGTATGCGTTGTGTCGCAGAATTTAACTCTTGCAAAAGTTTCTTTTCAGGCATTAATTTTTTAATTCATTTCTTACATTCAGAAAATTTAAAACAGAAACAAATAGCAACATGGCTCAGAATATATATTCATACGCAGAAGAGAAGTAACTTTAATGTGAAAATATGCAATATATAACACAGAACCGTTTCCTAAGACATACAAAACCAAACATTGAATAACATTACAAAAATGATACCTTCCAACTTTTTCTTTTGTTCAAAAGTTACTTCTGGACTGCAACCATTAATGAATTTTTGAAATGATATAGTTAGTTCTTCCCAAAACCATCAACATCATGATTAAAACCATGAGTTTCATTTCTTTATGCTTTTTTTATTATTGCCTAAAAGAATAATGTTTCAATTGTAATACCGAAAAAAAAAAAGAAACAAAAAAAAAGAAGGAAATTCAAGTACGTATTTATCCTAAAAACAATAACTAAGAAGAAAAATTTACACAAAAGATAAAAAGTCATAAATTCAAAGTTATGATTTTATTTGTGAGTTTTTATCTTTTGTGTAAATTCAAAGTTATATACCTAGGCATAGTACGTAAACGATTACCATAACACAAAATATGCATAAACGCGATAAAATATAAACTTAAGAAAAATACAGCCAACAACACTTATTTTTTGTAAGATAGTTTCATTGCACAGTCAATAAGTAAGTAAATCTTAAGTAACCCTCTCGACATTATAACCCATCATGTGCTTCATTTCTATTTTAACAGATCGAAACATTAAAAAAACATATACAAAAAACCTAATCATGCTATGACGAAATGTAAAGAAAAACAAAACAAAGTAAAAGAAACTTTGAAAATGTATTAACCTTAAAAATAATAATTAAAAACACAAACGTGATGACAGAATTAGTATAGCTGAAAAATTTTTAACATATGAAAACATTCGTGGAGCCATTTTTTATTTCCAGTTGAAAGCTCCTCTCTGCTGGAAAATTCAAAACACAACAGTAAACATCCCTCTTATCCTTTATGTATCCACTAATACTAACAGTGTTTAACTAAATAGATACTATTTTAACTTTACCTTTCGATACCAATTCACATCATCATGATAGTAAACAATATTGATCATGTTCTGTAGCCATTATCAAACACTTCTAAACTCTTTTACTTTCTGTATTTCATACCTGTAAACAAATTAATAACACTCGATTAACTTTCCAGCATACTTTCCTATTGTAAAGATACACTTTCTCTTTGCTTTCTACTGAAATTCCAATACCATTTTTATACAGTGAAAGTCATAAAAATGCTTTCTTCGTAACTTCACTTCATAACTGTGGAGCCATTTTGAATTAAATAAAATAAGGAACAGCAACTTCGTTACCAAAACAAATCATTAACTGCTCGAGGGACATGCATCTTAATGATTTGATCGTTTTAACTCTGTTTTTACTCTCTTTTAACGCTGTATTTACTAAATTCGTTTGACTCATGTACTTACGTATATTACTTTATATCTTTTCCAAACAATTTCTCTCCGAAAAAAGAAGTATAACCATTTTCTTCACCAATGCAAATAAACAGCATCCTTTCTGCAGCCATTTTTAAACAACTTCAACTTCATCTACACTACTCTACTGCTGCACTCCCATAACTATTTGATAACTATAAAAAGAAATACGTAAACAAATCGTAAAATAAAAATAGACTTTCTTCATCTCGTTCTTCGTTTCGTTTTCCTCTGAAAAAAACCTATATATAAAAAACAACATCTGTTTAAAAACTCACCTAAGCATGTGGTTATACCTGTTCTCTTATTAATCTAAAATAAAATCTAAAATACAATAACAATAAAAGTTTAACAATAAATTGATAACTAAAACGTAAACAAACATTTAAATACATTTAAATACTAACTTGTTCTTCTATTAATCAAAAATAACAGTTTTATAATAATACCTTTTTCGTTCGTTCGATCTTTCTGCAGCTAATTTTTAAAAACTTCACTGCACTTCTTCTGTATATCTAAAAATCTCCATTTTTCAGCCAGCTTCTTGAAGACACAGTGGAAAAACCTCCGTGATAATTAAAAGCGTTGTTTAGTAAAAAGACTAATATGACTAATATGACTAAATCGGGTGCAGCATCACATACACTGCCGAAGTGTAAATATTTTTCTCAACTACAGTTTCTTCAAGAAAAGGTAACAAACAAAGAAACACATAGTAATTTTAGTAACAGTGAAAGGAATTCTATTTCATCAAACATGGAAAGTGAAGAATCACTCAGTAGCTCTCCTGCAACTCCAAGAAGCATTTCCTCCTGTGCCCCCTGAGTGGAAACTGTCTCGAAGAAAGTGTTTTTTACAAATGCCAAGTTAAAGCTGACGAAAATGACGAGGGTAAGCACTATATTGGGCTAACAGCTAACACCAAAGAAAGATGGTATGGGCATAACCACATCTTCAGAAATGAGGACAAGGTCACTGCTTCAGAACTCTCTAAACATGTATGGGAACTACAACGGAAAAATATATCCCCATCGCTATCTTGGGAAATAATTGACCAAGCATGACCATATATTTTGGATTATTTAGATGAGATACATACGAGAATGAGGACTGAAACTATAAAACAATTAAGCTTTCTAGATATTTTTATTCGGTAATTGAAATTTTCAATTGCCCTACAACTGTTTCTGAGTCACAGATATTCATGGATACTGCGCAAAACTTGAATTATGATGTCTTTATCGAAAGGCTGAAGGAGTTGGAAGAAACCTTACAGTTTCACATTAATTGGTTAAAAGATCGCGAATCAAATGTTGTCATAGATTTTCAGCAAGTTTCTCTCAGGTTTGCCACCTCAGTGTTGTCAATTTTAAATCCTTTGTGTTCTAGCATTGGATAATAACCATAATTATATACATACATTATAGACATACGCTTCACGTAAAAATATTGATCTTTTCATAACCAGCTATTTTTGTATACACTAATACATCATTCAACAGTGATCCTTATAGTTCTACAAAGTTCATCATCTTATCTATTCAGAAAGAGCCAGTTGATTTTCTGAATAAAGAATTCGAGAGAATTAGTCGGGTGTTGTCATTTTGTTTATTTGGATCTGCAGTTAAATGAGAAGTGATTAAAATTCTGAGCTTGATCGGTGCAGTCCAAAACATTGGTGATCTTATTACCTTCGTAAGTCATGCGATTTATAAGTTTGAGCAAATATTGTGTCAATCAAAATTTGCCACTATTTCATTAGCACTTTCAATTTGATTCACGAAGGCGGGTGTGGTTTTACGGATACACAGTTAAAGCAGCAGCTGCATTTCAACAGTCAGCTTGCCTTCAAAGACGGTATAAAAAACACTACCGTTCGCTGTTTATAGGAAGATAACGGTATAAGTTTTTTAATGTTTTAATAGTTGTTTTTATTTCAAGAATTTACAATTATGATTTATTTTTTAAGATTTTTTGGAATGCTAGGGACTATCTTGCATTTTGAACGTGGAGGTGTTCGTGTACGATAGTCAAAAGGAAATAAAGGAAATTCGACTTCGCCTAGTTGATTGGCAGAAGCAGCGTTGTAGTATTTTATACTACGATGATGTCATTTGCTCGTTAGTTAGGAGTAAAAGTTTGAATCCTAGACCATGCGGAATGAACAAATTCTGCAGGAGTTTTGTTGAAGATGCTTTTGTATTTGTGTGCCCAGATTGTAGATCTGAGTTACCATGCTGCGTGCACCAACGGAAATAATACGTGTGGGTGTGCTCTGTTTAACTGCGTGAGTGATAGGTAAGCAGAACCAAAACTGACTTCGAATGAAGCATGATGACGTTTATTGTCTATAGGTCAGTGTTGCATCATAGATTTGCATGGCTTTTTGACATAGGAAAAGTTCAAAGAAGGATTCTTCATTTCAAACCAGTCATACCTGTAAGCGACTTCCTTATCAAATCTTATTTGAGGTTAGGGTTTCTTGTTCTTGTTACTTTCTTACCTTTCCTTTGATACTATCTAGACAATGCTTCAAAACTTGTTGCTTGACCAAGCTATTAACTATCGTGTGGCAGTGTTGTTAAAAGAAGGCATATCCTCGTCTGAACTTATAGACGTAAATCTTTATTACCAAAAATGTTTATCAAGTGAAATAGTATGTGATCTGTTTGTTTACGAAGTTGATCCTTGTCAACAGCAGTATAAACTTGGAATTGCACAAAAGGTTTTATGAACATGCAACTTTTCAGAAAAACTCGTTTTTAACAATGCTTGAAGAAATAATTTCATCCAATAAATCGGTACAGGATTTAATGATTCGAAGATTTTCCGCTGACGAAAAAGAAATCACATCACAATTGTTTTATCCGGAAATGTGTTGATAGTTTCGTTTTATTGATGTTATTCATCTTGTTGTTCTTTTTCTCTGATGCTTTTCGAAGTTTGATCAGAAATAATTATTATAGGTTGTAAAATTCCTTGTGAATCAACTCAACCCAGAATTAACCGATCTGGTCATTGAACGTTTTACATGGAATTTCCCACATAAGAATCCTTGAAGAGTAAATCCAATGCGTGAATGAGCTGGGTGGTCATTAACAGTTGTGTTACTTATTTTACGTTTACTGAACTGATTCAATACAAAAATCACAGAACAGTGTTATGAAAACTAACACAAAATTGATGTATGTGATTGCCTTTCTACCAACAACCTTTGAGAACTTGTTGTTGAATGAATTTTTACCTCGTCACACTTGTCCTTAGTAGAATTAAACTCTCATTTTCGTCATTTTATTCGTTTATTGGTACTGTACTGTATAACTCCTCGAAATGTCAAGTATGCCTATCTAGATATTTCCCATTTTCCTTACAATGAGATGTTTTTCCGTTTTCTCTCGTTTTCATTCTCTCGTAGACGTATGCTGTATATTTCCTGAAAGGAAAGCTTGACATTTTTAATTCTTTATTTATTACACACAGAATGGAAACCCAAGGAAATGAAATTGGAAAACTCAGCAAATGTCACATAAGAAAATTGGAAAACGGATCTAAAAACGAGTATTTGATTATGTGAATAAGGTAAAATTTACAGTGGCACCTTATATGTACAGTAGAACCTGGATATAAACAAAAATAAACATCAAAAGTATGAAATATTATGATGTAGTTTCTTTGATAACACTTGAATATCATCAAAGAACATAGATCTCTAAATTTACATGGATAATATATAAAAAATGTTAGGGAAATCTTTGAAATGAGAGCACCAATAGCAGTAATAGGAAGTATAAATGCTAGAAATTTCGGAAACCACCCAAGTATGGATAGACTGCCAGATTCGGTGGTGCAGGGACAGTCATGTTGTTAGCCGTTGACAGGTCTAAATGGGAAAACTTGTGATATCGGTGTTCGACTCTCAGGAAATGACCTTTTGTTACTTTGCTAAATCCACGCCAAATTTCCGAAATTCGTGGTGTGCCAAAGTAAATCTAAAAACGATTGATCTATAAAATTTAGGCCTCCCATTTACGACATAATTTAGCATGCGGAACTAATGCATCCACTTGAGTTGCCCCGTGTAGCAGCTTATAATCACTCCCTGACAAAAAGTACTCCCCCAGTACTTACTTCCTAGTAAAAAACAACTCCCTCAGTACTTTTTTCCTAGTAAATAAGTACTCCCCAAAGGGATTACTTATTTCCTAGGCCAAAGTAACTCCTTTTTCAAAGATGTCATTACATTGCATTGCATTGTGAAATGATTCATTCGAACTTCATTCGAACTTGATACTTTGAAAACCCACGTTTTAGTGTAGTCAAATTAGCATGAAAACGGGATGAACCCGGAAAAAATTGTTAACTTAGTAAATTTGGTATCAACAGAACCGCAATTTTATGTAGAATAACATATCAAAAATCCTCCAAAAAATATCTTGGGCAACATGGTTTTTTCGGGCCAAACCCGGCAGGGGGTATTTTGGCCCAGTCGAAAAATGGGTGTTCTGGCCATTTTCTCAAATATGGTCATGTTATATACCGTTAGAATCGAAATTTTATTCTGATTGCACCGTTAGTTAGAAACCAACAGGGAAAAAAATATAATCAATTTTCTGAAGCATATAGGAAAAACATTACCAATCCCAACCACCCCCTCCCCTTCCCCGGGCCTTAAAAAAATGAAGAATTTAATATCTCAAAGCAGTTCGGTATATTCATGATAATTCATTCTCTAAGATAGTAAAAATGTTGTCATATTACCATCATCGTTGTCATCGACAGCAGCATTGCTAGGATCTTGCAAGGAGCCAGAGTTCTCACAATCGACACCATGACAATCTCCACATGCAGATACACATACCAAACCATGTTTTTGACAAGTACAAACGTTTGTGCCACATGGGTTCTTTTTTGACAATTTACAGTTGCAACGGATAAATCTAAGGATGTCCAGATCTGTCATTATTGGTTCGTAGGTATCCTGATCTAATCTCCAACTCCATTCAGTCGGGTCCAATGATGCATTTTGCAATGATTTCCATTCAATAACTTGGTAATACACGCAAAGGGAGTGAAAGTAGATTGCTCTCTCGGTTGGTGGGAGTGTCTGAGGTTTCAGTGTAGTCTTTGAGGTTGTCAACATTTTCATAAAAGTGTTATAGCGCAAATCGTGTAGGGTAGAAAAAATTATCCCATTGTAGCTAAACAGATAAATAGAAATTGGTGATGTGGAAGAGTTTATCAAGAAATGTGACCAGTGCCAAAAACATGGTAAAATAAAAAAAGTATCTTCTGAGCTCCATAGTATTCCTGTAATAAACGAAGTTATGCAGCAAGTTGGTGTTGATGTTTGTAATCTGCCTCAAGTTGACGAATTTAAGCATCTAATTGTGTGCTTAGACTATTTTACGAAATATTTTACGAAGTCTGAAGCAAAGCCCAAAGACAAAACAGACAAAACAGCTGCTACAATTGCGCAGTTTTTGTATGAAATCATTTGCTGTCATGGATGCATCAAAGTGCAAATCAATGATCAAGGAAGAGAGTTTGTCAACGAAGTGATCGAACATCTGCACAGAATGACTGGCACCGCACAACGCGTAACATCTGCATACCATCCCCAATCCAATGGACTTTGTGAGCGGCAAAACCGAACTATCAAGGACTCATTGGTGAAGGTTCTTGCAGAAAACGCCGCCGAATGGCCATATATCATCGAAGGAATTTTGTTTGCACATAGGGTTAGCAGACACACATCGACAAAATATTCACCCTTTTTTCTTCTGTACAACCGAGAGCCAACATTACCCATCGACATTAAACATAATTTATTCCATAATGTTGATGACAGCACTGACGAACCATTCGATAAAAAAACGTTCGATGCGGTTCTTTCAAATGCAATTTCTATGAGAGAAAAAGTTCATAAACACGTAGGTGAAAACATTCAATCAGCGCAGAAGAACCAACAACGTGATTACAATCGACACCACCAAGTGCCAAACGTTGTCAAGGTTGCTCAGAAGGTGCTTCTAAAGCCAAAAGAGGGAGGACAGAAAAGGCGGCAAATTTTCATTCAAGTGGCTCGGTCCATACACAGTTCAAGCGATATCAAAGAAGAACCTATGCTCTTTGACTAACAAGAATGGAAAGGAAATCAAAAAGAAGTACAGTATCTCTCTGTTGAAACCATACGTGGATCCAACTCCTATCGTTGTGAATGATGAAAAGGCTCCTGTTGACACAAAAATTGCTTCTTCTGCTTCAATGGACCAGCAGGTGCCTGTTCATGAAAAGATCAATTCTTCCGCTCCAGGCAACCAGCAACTTCCAAATTTATGGCCCAAACTACCAAAAGAAATCATTGAAAAGATTTTGATTGACTCTGTGAAGTCCTCCGATAACGTAGTAGAAACATATAGAGCTGTATCACGCACCTGTTTAAAATTCAAAGAGATCGTACAAAGAAAACAAGAATCACTTCTTCCTCGGTTATACATCAAATTTCAAAATCGCATGCTTGATACATTACCTCGATGGAACGGCATGATTAAAGTGAGTGTACGGAAAGTTGTGAAAATATTTGGCCCTTTTAGTGGGGTTGCTGTTAGTTTAGCTGACATGATTAACAATAAAAAATGGAAATCTGCATGGCTTATTATTCGTCCTGAAAAGCATTCCTGGTTTACAGTCGAAAGAATCTTCTGGAAATCATCTGGAAAACCTACAGATCAAACGAAAGAAATTTCAAGAGCCAATAACCTCCAGATTGAAGACGAACAAATCCTTCGCTCTCCAAATTCATGGTTGAATGATCGGATCATGGACGCTGCCCAGAAGCTTATTTGTAAAGAGCTGGGAACTGATTACCAATCTGTCTTGAACGTGCAAAAACGTGGCAATGCACCATATCGACCAGTTAGCAATGACCACATTCAGCTACTGCATGATGGCTCTAACCACTGGTTGCTCACATTTTCCTCTAATGGTAGGGTTCAGATCTGTGACAGCTTGAAGACATCCCTCACCCGATCCACAAAGAAATGTGTAGATGCGTTGTACAAGAAAATTGTTAAGGAGAGTGAGAAATTGGTTATCAACTTCCTTCCCGTGCAAAAACAGCCTGATGGCTTCAATTGTGGCCCATTCGCTGTGGCCTTTGCAGCAGAAATTTTGAATGGGTCATCGCCCATGGAGGCCCATTTTGATGTTGGAAAAATGCGAGACCATCTTATCTTGTGTTTGATAAAGAAGAACTTGTCGCCATTCCCTAAAGTCAAAATTCCCTAATCAAAACTTATAATGAGACTAGCTGCCGAAAAATAACTGGCTCTTCTATAACTATTATAAGCTACCTGTATGCAAGAATTAATGCTGATAGTGTGCTGAAGACACAGGAATGTAGGATATGTCAAAATGTTTTATTTTTGTTTTTGTTATGTGCGTTTGTTTTCATTCCCCTCAGTTATTTCAAGCACCGTCCTTTCCATTAAACAGAAAATCAGTAATCCTTTTACAGAAATTCGCATATTCATGGGACGATTTGGTGTGTAGTTTACCGAAACTGCTCAAGGGCATAAAAAGGGGAGTACTTATTTCCAAGGGGAAGTACAAATTTACTAGGAAATAAGGAATCCCGAGAGTACTTATTTCTTAGGAAAACGGTACTGGGGAGTACTTTTAGGCGGTGACACCGGCATCTGATCATCTTAATTTTCTTCCTCTGGCAATACACTTTGACATTTTTCTTAAATTCTCCGCCGTTGTCACTTTGTAACCTAATTGGTTGTCCATGGATAGAGTAGATCTTGTTCAACTCTCTTAACACATGAGAAGAAAGCTTTCTTTCTAATGGAGCAAGCCAATGGAATATTGAAAAAATATCAAGCAAAGAAAAAATGTACCGGTACGTTCTACCCTTATATTGGATCTTCATTTTCCGCATGTCTACTAAATCAATTTGATGCTGTTCATGGATGTTTTTGACACGAACTGGCTTAGGTTTTGCTTTGTTGGTAAATTTTATGGAATACTGTCGGTATCTGATATTCATTGTCACTCGTAGAATTTCTTTATTACTTAAACCCGCATAGCCATCCGCAGCTCTTGCTCTTAACTTTTTGTATCCACCAGACCTGCTTTTAATAAAGGTTTTGGCCTCAATGGCTTTGGTTTCGGTCTTCTTAACAACCTATTAAAATTATTATAATAACAATTAATGGCGTATTGTAGGTTTTTCTTTGTCTGCCCGGTATACTAATTGCTTCTTGGCGTTTCTCGTTTATTGGGTACATTGACATTCACGTCAGTAGGTTTAAAATCAAAAATTAGGATACTTAACATACTTAAAAAGCATGTCAGCGATTGGTCAATTTCGGAATCATAACATGTCGCCATTATCCCAATTGAAAAATATGTTATAGTACAGTAGAATCTCTGTAATTCGAAACATTTTTTTGGTCCCTTGCGAGTTCGAATTACAGAGAGTCTTCTGTATTCATTCTTCTGTCGATGTTGTTCCCAGCCTCCATCTTATTGAGGTCCCACTAAATGTCGGTAGATTCATGGAGAAAATTGGTATACCAGGTAGAAAACTCTTTTCTTGATTATTCAAATAACAGACGACTTCTTTTACGACAATTAGAAATTTTTTCAATGGATGATTGGAAGCTTGTTTATAAGTATCAAAGGACCCTACCTTCCTGTTATCGAATAATAATACTCTTCCACTCTCATCACTCGTAAATCTTCCTTTGGCCCTCCAGAATCTTGTAACCGCTGACTTTTCGACCCTCGTGCGCTCTTTTACCGGTTTGTGAAATTGACCATTTACCAAATGTAGAAGGATATCATACTCCTCATCACCGATTGATGTAACAGCTCACATCAAGCAAATTACAAACAAAGAACACAAACGCGAAATAAAATTTTGTTTTCATTTTTATCATCATTTATCCTTCAAAAACACTTTTTGATGGCGAAAGTATGCATTCTAAACATTTAACAATGTAACCGGAAATTCGAGCGCTCGAATAGTGCAATTTCTTTGCAATCATTCGAACGTTATAATAAATCGTGATAACATTATGACAAAAGATCTTAAAAAACAATAGAGATTTCTGTATCCGAAGCATACGGAAGCCCATTGCTGCCATATTTTTTAAGCAAACTTTTCAGTTTTACTGCGCAATATTCTGATCGTATTGCGCAATGATAAGCTCTTATTGCGCAATAAACTACTTCTTGCGTGATAAGTACAACTTTTAAAGAAGTTGTCATAACATGATCATTGCGTCTTACTGAATGAAAACTGCGCAATAGGGAAGTAACTATTGCGCAATATGAACATCACTACTGTGCAATAAGAATGTTGCTACTGCACAATATGAACATCACTACTGCGCAATACGAACATCAATACTGCGCAATAGGAACGTACGGTGGCCCACAAGTGCCACGCCAAAACAAAACAAACACATCACGGAAAATTAAAAAGAATCAACAACACATTTAAAAAACCCGCGGCACATTTAAGAATATTTATAGCAAATTAAAAACTCAAGGCAAACTAAAAAACCATGGCAAACTAAAAAGCCACGGCAAACTAAAAAGCCACGGCAAACTAAAAAGTCACGGCAAATTTAAAAGCCACGGCAAACTAAAAAGCCACGACAAACTAAAAAGTCACGGCAAATTTAAAAACCCGTCGTCCGCAAGCATGCTGTTTTGTTGGCCATGTTGATCCATAATGGCGAACTTGAAAAGGCAAGATGTCCAGCTGGAACAGTGAGTGGAAGTCTCAAAAGAAAATGGCACTATTATGAGGGTGTTCTGGAACATTTTGAATATTGTGGACTTTTTTAAGACACTTTTGCCTTGCCAAAAGTGACTGATTGTTTTTCATTACAATTTCCATAATTTTCACGGCTTTTTTAATCACTATAGTTTCCGGGTAGGCTGCGTTTGTTTGTTTCAAGTGTCAAGAAATTTATTCAAATGACAATTTTGTTTGCCAAAAATTGTAAAAATGGGCTTTTAAAGACATAAAAGGGTGGAGTCTATTCCTTCTAACAACACTTTACTAAATACTAAATGAGGGTACTAAATGAGGGGTGGATGCTACACGTTTCAAAAATTCTACAGTTAGTATCATGGTGTCTGCTGATCTGTACTGGCTTTTGAAGTCTTATTTATACAGTGCTAAATTATGATGATTTCATTTGTATAAATTTTAAATAAAAAATATATACAAAAAACTTTTTATGTTTTCTAAGTTAAAAACTACAAAATCATTTTTATTTTTTACATTTAGATGAATAACCAATTAAAATTGTCATGTAAAAAATGTGGACAGGAATTGACTGTTTTGAATCCCAACTTTTGCTACCACTGTGGTAACAGTAAGAAACTTAAATTTTAGTAACTACTATTTCTGGTTATTTATGATAAATTTTCTGGTGAGTATAGTCTGTCCACAGACTCCTGGTTAACCAATAATTGTTTTCAAAAAAGAATACAACAAAAGCATGCTAATTGGTTAGCCAGAAGTCAGTGGACGTACTATGATATTATAAGTTATAACTTGCCATAATTCAATAGTAAATGAAAAGACGAACTTTTTAAAAAATTGCATTTATTAAAAATAACTTACGAAGCTTTTCGTGTCTAAGCACATCATCAGGTAAAAAAATATATATATATAATATTTTTATTTTTAGTAAATGCAATTTTTTAAAAAGTTCGTCTTTTCATTTACTATTTACTATGATATTGATTTTCATTTTTTATCACAGTGTGTTCTCAGGGGGATGAGGTGAGATTCCAACTCAAATTTTATTTTAGAGGGTGGGGATGAAAATTTAAAGGAGGTTGGAATTTTTGGTAAAAATTTTTTATTTGACACAAAGTTTTTCGTTATTCAAATTTATTCAAAGACATTATTTGCAATTAATGATTTTGATGAAAAGTTTTGTTTTAAGGCCAATAATTGAATTTTTCAATGCAGATCTTTATTTTATATTATTGAGGTCAAAAAGGCTTAAAAATGCCAAGTGGGTCTTAAAGTAAAAAACCTTTATTAAAAATTGTGATGAGATATAGTTTTTGTAGATTTTTTTATGTCCAGCAAATTGTTACACTTCTTTCAACTTTTTTATTAGATGTTGGACACAATCAGCTTGGTTCTGGTACAAATGAAAAGGAAGAAGCATCAGGCAGTAAAGCAGGTAATTTTTTCCCCAGGAATTCAGTTTGTGCTCATTTTATTATTGTTTTTTATTCATTTGTATTGGTAATAGGTAGATTTTTTTGGTAGTCAAATAACATATCAAAAATCTTCTTATATACTAGTATAATAGTTGAGTATTCTAAGGAATAATTCTTACAACAATTACGTAAGGCTGGGGTTTGGAACTTTAAGAAAGAAGGGTTGCTAAAAGTTGGGGGGGGGGGGCGATTTTCCCAGGGGGGGGGTGGAACTAACATTCTGAAAATCGCACGGGGGTTGTTAGAAAGGATGGGGAATGAAAAATTTCGTAATTTTTCTAAAGGAGGGGATTAGCTCTAGTCTCGATCATTTCAACAACAACAAAATAGAAAATAAAAATTTTGTGAGACAAAGAGAAAGTAACCTCAAAGGGCACTATGAATTATCTTTAACTTCAATGTTGACTGGACAATAGCTTTTTGAAAAACTTTTTTTTCAGCCAAAGTACTGCCAAGTTTCGATGACTATCGAAAACAAAAATCAAAGCAGTGGAAAGGATTTACATCTAAAAAAGCAAGAAACGCTAAAGAAACAGAGGTTGGAATTTCATTAGGAATGATGTCCTGGAGAGAGAAGGATGACAAGCTTGTGAAAGTGCGAGGAAAAAAATTAGTCTTAAGAGTTTCCACTGGCATCTCTTCACTGGAATTGAGAATTATTGCAGAAAATAAGTGGAAAACATTTCATCCGGACTTGTACGATGATGATCATCAAACCTATTACATACTTTTGTATGAAAATGGGACTGAAATTTTGGAAACCATGCCTGGGTCAAATGAAAAGTTTACACTCAAGTAATATCGCCATGAGATAGGAGCAGAATACAAACGAATCACATTTTACTTATGTACGAAGTCTGACTTGGCAAAGAAAAACGGGCTGTCTGAATTTAATTTTGATGAAGATGTTGAGTATATCACAAACGATAAAAACAACAAAGAGGAAAATGGACTGAATGGGCTCTTTGGACAACCATTTCATCTAACTTTGCCTGGATTTGCTAATGAACCAACCATGAACACTCCCCTTTTTGAACCTGTTGCCAATTATTTTCCATCCACGACTGTGAATAATTCTGCTATCAGCAATGTTTCTTTTACAAACAACCTCTCCACCATAAACGCTTCTGGCACTGTTAACACTATAGTTGTTCCTGCTACCACAATTCCTCCTACCAGTATGAATGATCATATTGCCATGAACGCCACTACCACCATGAATGATCTTGTTACTACTGGTGCCAACATGAACGTCCCGGCCACTATGAATAATTCTTCCAACGTCAGCGCCCAATCTGCCGTGAATGCTCCAGAAAAGCTACCTAGTTCAAGCTTGATTTCTGAAATTAATCAAATTGGAACAACAGACCCTGTTGAGATTCTGAGGTTCTTGCAAAAGAAACTATCATGGGGAAGAGCTCTTTTCGTTAAAAATATTATGGATGAAGAGAACAGCCTCGAAGGTTTTATCAACCAAATTTCGGTTGATAGAGATGATATAATAACATTATCCTTTTTAGAATTTGAGTCTATTCAGGATTTCCAGTTAACATTTGTTGTTGATTTCATTGGGGAGAATGCCCAGGATTATGGAGGTGTACGGTTAGAGTGGATCAATATTATGAACCGGGCAATAGATTCCAAATACTTTAAAAATGGTTTGAAAGATCATCTATCAGAAGATTACTTCTTCATCGGCATTATGGTTTGCATAAGCCTCGTTCAAGGCGGAATTGCTCCACTAATTTTCACTCCAATTCAGCTGGACGAAATCTTTGAACAAGCACAACAACCAAGTTCAAAACCCATGGCTGAACTGTTAAGGGGCTTGGAAACATTTCACTTTGCTACGATATTCAAAGAATGCAAGATTTTGAGGCATCTCTTCCACGAAAGTAATTTTAAACTTAGTCCTCAATGGCTAATCAAAACACTTAAAGTTTCCTTTAAACCTGAGGGATCAAGTGCCCGCAACCTAGAGAAAAAGGTTTACACCTATTTCATAAAGTATATCAGAGAAGTGGCAAGTGGTCGTCGGGGAAACATTACTCTTGGTGATATACTCACATTTACGACAGGATGCGATAAACCCCCAGTATTGGGTTTCAGTGTTCAGCCCCACATTGAACTGGTACCTTCTGATGAGATGGAGGTATGACTTTTGTTTTAGAAAAAAAAGTGTTAGCTAAAAAAAATGTTTTGCTTGATTTAGTGCCCGCTTTTGTTGGTACGGATTTAATTTGGCCTAGTTTTTAAATTGTTTTCTTTTTCTAATTTGGTTAGACTTTGGCTACTTCTAAATAATTTCAGGAAACGAAAGAGGAGGTAGAAGATGAGTCGACGCAAAAAACAGAAGAAGGTGAGGAAACGGAAAAAAGTGAAGAAACAGAAGAAAAGAAAGTGATAAAAGGAGAGGGAGTCAAAAAGCTAAAATTTACCCCAACGTCCCACGTCTGCTCTAACGAATTGGTCTTGCCACGTGGCATCCTCACGCAAGAACTCCCAACAATGGAGTTTATTCATAACCTTTATGACTACGCATTTGCAAACAAGTACTTTGGAAACCAATGGGCGACACATACTTTTGTTATCTTTGTTTACATTCTGTTATCTTATTGTTAAAGTTTTTGTTTTGACATCTATATTTGATGTTAATATTTGAGAGCTTCTGTAACCAATTTAGGTCCTACATCTTACTGGTTTATACCTAGGAGCGTCGGTAACCATAAAAAAAGTGTGGTATAGCCGTCGTGTTTGTGGAAACTCCCTTATTTTAGTTTATTGTTCACTCCGAAATATGGCTTAAAGCAGTGGTAGCATACAAACTGCCATGTACGTACTAACTGAACTACATGACCACTCCCCATCCTGTTTGGAAAGAGTTTTACTAGTAATTGGTTTATGTTTTTTTGCTTATGTTTAAGTTTAAGTATTTTTCTTTTTATTTCAGTCGAAGTATCGATTCAGGAATCTACTTCAATTATATACCTACTGCTCTCTACTTGCTAGTTTTTGGGAAATTTGCCTCAAAATGTACATAAGAATTAGATTTGGTACTGAACTGCAGGTATTTACCCATATTCAGATGCAAATTGTTTTGTTTTTCTTTTCATATAAAAGATAAGCGATTTATTAATGAAGCTTTTTGTTTCGTTTTGTTCATGTTTCTTCTTTTTAATTCTGTACAATATTATGTTAATATTGCTTTTTTTGTTTTTAGTTGTTTATATTTTATTACATTTATATTTAATATTTATATTTGATGTTAGTTTGATAAAAAAAAAGACTATTAAAACTTTAGTTTGACATAAATCGTTTCGTTTCAAAAACGAATTTTTCACTTTTTTTGACCACTTACCCTTTTATTACAACCACGAAAAATTCAACCTGAGACAGGCCGTTCTTGGAGATAAGTTAAATGTTCTTATTTTGTTCTTAGGAAATGTTTGTGATTTCGCTTTGATTAAATGTTCTATTTTTGGCAAAATTTGAGTTTTGTAATAAACCACTCGACGATGCCTTTCCAACGAGATACATTTTAGTACATTTCATTAAAATCTACTAAACCATAAAAAGTTATAACAATTTGAGATTTAAGAATTTTTATTACTACCTATGGTTATGAAAATTACTTAAATTGCCTTTGCTTTTGTTTTAATACGTACTGTATACACACACCTTTAAATAGCTGAAATCTCGAACTTTTTGCGAAAAGGAATTATGGCAAAAAAGTACCATTATGTACCAGTCGAAGTCCGGATTAACTCTCGTTTCGCGTGTATTTGGTGCAAAATGTTTTTTCGAAAAATATAATACCCACATGGCGTTAATTAAATCTTAAAGAAAACATTTAAGTAGTTAACTTGCTATATTTAATAACCGTTGGTACAATTCTAATGCGCTGTTCCAAGAAGAAGGAACTTCTAATGATAACTCTTGCATAATATGTTCAAAATATTCTGCATAATCCTTGTCTTCGTTTTCCATTTCAGGCTCCACGCTGTCAAATGCGATGTCTAAGGATGCACTATCGATCTGGATTTTCAAATCGGTACCCCCAAAGATTTCTGGGCCATAGAAAATTACATCTGGTCGGCCGGCGACAGAATTGTATCGTGATTTTCGAATTCTGTGCGTGTTCCAATGCTCTAAAATATCATCCAATTCTTTCTGAATGACCCCAGAAAAAGAAAACCAAAGGCACTGCATGTGTAGTTCGTCACATAGGTTGAGATAACCATCTGATTCTAAACCAGAAAAAAAGTTTCTCCACCAAATCATACGGGTTTTGCTTAATATTGACCACCAAGATTCGATCCTCTGGTTCCTCGTAGATGGTACGTATCTATGTGCGTCTGCATTGTTGCGGAAAAAAGCTTGTATAGCAGCAACGAGTGCATTTTCTGTCCCCAAGTCGGTCACCAGTTCAACAGGACAGCCACCTACACGATTAACGCTATTGAGGTATAGTTCTGCAATTTTGTGGGGAGATTTATTTGATTTACAGACATGAATCCACAAAAGTTTCCTGCTGAAACCATCAATTCCAGCGTGTATTGAAAACCCCCATGGCTTAACTTGATCGTACCCGTCAATGTGCCATGCATAGTTTGGCCCGGGATTTCTATATTGCCTTCGTCTCAGTTTTCTGGCCTTCCTGAATTCAGTGCCTTCAGGATCCATTTCTTTGAGTAAACTCGCAATAACATTTCGTGGAACCTGCATACCTTCCATTTGCAGTGTATGCCACACGGTCCTATAGCCTCCACATGACCCAGGTCCGCGTATTATTTCTTCTAGTCTTCTCCTTAGCTGAGGGTGGTTATTATTGTTAACGTGTTGATTTCTCCTTGATAATCCATATGATTTGAGCCGGCGTAGAAGAGTTCGGATACTTATTTGATAGCTGTGACGCCTTTCTAGTAAAAGAAGGATTTCTTTGTATTCAAAGCCACAGCGATAGTAATATGAAATTGTACTTTGTTCATCAAATTCCTCATCATCTGTGGATTCTTCTTCTACAATAGAACATAATAATAAACTGAAGGTTAGGGTGTATTTTGCGTATGTAGGTGTTCTTTTTGCTCTCCTAACATTCCCTAACCCTAAGGCCTCATAAACTATGCATATTTACATCAATTTAGTTTCACCTTAGAACCTTCAAAAGAATATTTAATAAACATGAAACTAATTTTTCCGCTGATACATTTTTATGAAATAAATATTTCTGACCAATTTAATCCACTATTGGAAAAGCTGAGGTGACTTCTATATGTTTACTTTGAAATACGCTTAGCACCTTGACAACGAATGTATAGGAGGGGTAGTTGCAGTTGAGATAGGGATAGCCCACGTACCAAATAATATAATTAAGGCGTCAAACCTAAATAAACAAAATTGGAGTAGACTGACCCACCTCCTGTTTCTCCAAGCTTATCACAGACCTTATATGTACCAGTGGGTAGTTTTGATTGGTTTTGGAATTAACAAGGCAACAGCTAGGTAGCCCATGAATAATATCTCAAAATGAAAAATCAAGCAAGGAATGGGTTGAAGAACCTTCCCACAGTAAATAATTAGAAATACCTTCAGATGAAGATATCATCCAACCACCAGAACGTAGATCAGATAACTTTTAAGAGGCTCCTTGCTTTTTTAAATCTTTTAAAATCTAAATGTTGATCCAAACATTATCTGTCACATTTTTTCAAATTCTAAATTTAAACATGCTTTGGGTTTTTGATTCACCATGATTTTTTAAATTTGCCGTGACTTTCTAATTTGCCGTGAGTTTTTAGTATGTCGTGAGTTTTTAGTTTGCCATGCCTTTTTAGTTTGCCGTGGCTTTTTAGTTTGCCGTGAGTTTTTAGTTTGTTATAAATATTTTTAAATGTGCTGCGGGTTTTTTAAATGTGTTGTTTGTTTTTTTAAATGTGCTGCGGGTTTTTTTTAAATGTGTTGTTGATATTTTTTAATTTTCCGTGATGTGTTTGTTTTGTGGGCCACCATAGGAACGTGCTACTGCGCAATATAAATAACGTTAACGAAATTACTTTGAACAATAAAAAATTAATAGTTTCACAGTTAAAAGCTTTTTGCGGCGTGTAGCTTTTAAGCGAAACGGAGCTCATTTGGCAAGATCAAATATTGTCATCAAAATACTAACAGAGAGATGCGTTCGGCTGCCGTCAATCGCTGAAATTTCTTACAGGACATACCAAAAATCTCAATTTTCTCGCTTACCCTAAAGTTTTGCTAATTGCGATGTAGATATTAATATGATTGATCAAGCCCAAAAGTGTTCAGTGTATAGCTTTAGGGTAAAATTGTCGATGTGTACGGTAGCAGGAAGGCCAAAGTAGTTACTTTTTTGAGTTAAGTAGACATTTTTCCCCGGGAATATTCCGAATGCTCTGAAGTTTGTCATGAACTTTATTTTAAATTTAGATCAAAGCTTCTGAAAGTTGTGCATCTTTGCTCACAAACTGTGTATCTATCTGTGAGGTATAAAATAAAAAAACTGCTATCTCTTCTCCATTCGTTTTTATCTTTAAGCCATGTTTATTCAAGTTGGTGTTGTATTTTGATCCACTTAACTGTTATTTCCACACACAACACAAACCAAGACATAAAAGTCCAGTGATAATGATAAAATCTAATGTTACTTTTGTCGTCCCACAAAATGTTATTCATAATAATAGGCCCTTTTAGAGATTTACTACCCATTTTGAATTCTTTATTGCAAGCTTATTATTGTTCATGGGAAATGATTGGCATGTTCTCCGTATATATATAAACTTTTTATGCTGACAGGGAATGTGTGTGCAGAAAAAATTGGCTTTGATAATTTCTAATAATGTCTAAATCAATGCAATGAGACATCAAAACAGAGTATACGTCAACATGGAATTTGTCTATTTAAAAGAGTATACAATATACAATCTTAGTTGCCTTTTGTGATCGAATTGGAATGTTTAACAACAAAAAATGTAGACAATATATATCCATCTATATTGAAAAATATTCTCTGATTTGGAATTCAATATCAGTAAACTCTGTTTAGTATTTACATTTAATTTATACGTGTGCCTGGGTGAGAGAGATAACTGAAGGTAAAATAGCTGTATATATACAGCTTACGAATTCTTTATTTGGATAAGATAATTAAAAATAAACAACAATGAAGAGTAAAGAAATAAATCAGTTTTTTTTTGTTTTTTTTTTAATTACTCACCCCACTCAAGGCCGAAGCAGCCACTACAAGGAGTGGAGATATATACATATGTTTTTGTGTAATTGTTATAACTTTAGATGTTATATATATACTTGAGTTATTTCTAAAAATATATATATATATAATGATATAATTACATTATTGTTAAATATATAAATGATTTTGATTACTTTCAGCATCGCAAATGGAAAATTTATGCTTTTAATAATTTGTTTGTTGGTTTTACTAATTTTAGGTGTATAATGCATTATCAAGAGTAATTGATATCAATGAATTAAGACGAATCACTATTATGGTCGTGGAATATCTGCTGTATATACTTGAAACAATGGAACTGCTGAACCAAGACAGGAGTAACAAGTGTGATGTGTCTGGCATTTCCAGTGGTTAGAGACTAGTCTAATACTACCAGGAAACATTCAAAAATGTTTTTCATCATTCATTTGAAAGAAACATGGAATTGAATTGAATTTTGTTGATTGACATTTAAAGTTGGGGTTAAGTTACCTGAACATTCTGGCAAAGTTTAGAAGATGCCTGTTATGTATTTCTTGTTGGTTTACTTCCTAGTACTTCTTTATGCTTTTGAAAACGCTGGGTTTTTTAGAATAGGTCATCTTTACTCATGCTCTTTTTGCCACTATGACTGTCAGAAATTTTTTGAATCTGTATATACTTATTCAGTGTACAAAAGAATAGGAAATGATTGATTCATGAAGCATTTTGTTTTCCTTCTCTTTTCTATCTCCATCCCACATTGACAAAATCAAATACTTGAAAACACATTATCAGATTACCAAATTCGACTTTGTTTTGAATTTTTATATTGTGACATTACTTAGTATTATGTTATTCATAACTGAAAATTTCTAATGGGCCAATTTCTGATAATATTCATCAAATTACCACATCAAAATGAGGCAAGGGAGCACAGTTTGGTATTTGGACATTTGAATTAATAAGGTCTTTGAATCGCAATATAACTAAAATGTACATTACATTGATACATTGATAGGATACAATATCAAGAAAACTAACAAAAATTACATTATATTCTTTCAGTGGTGCTATTCCCTTTTCGCACCCCCATTCTCCATCCAGGATGTTTTAGGGTCTCAGTTAAGGGTTAGGGTTTGGGTAATTTTTTATCTCCATCATCAAGAGCCAACACAGTAAAAAAATATGGAAGATACCTTAGGCCGCCTTTTTTTGCGTCGAATGAGCATATTTTCGCTAAATTAAAGTTGCGGAAAATTTAACTTTAGCAAAACTTTTATTTTACCTACTGGCAATTCTCCGTAATTAAGGGGTAATTCGCTAAAACTAGGTTGCGTTAAATCCATGTTCATCAATTCACAAAATTTTACTGACGCAAAAAAAGTCGGCCTTAGGTAGGTAGATTAAGAGGGGGTGCGAAAAGGAAATAGCGCCCTTTCAGTTACGGATATGCGTATTCATGCATTCAACTCTATCGTCGGAATTTGTTGAAGGAATATCCGGCTTTCACGCATTCCATATTTTCGCTGGCGAACGGGTGATTCCACTCACCCACTCCGCAAACCTTATATATTGATTGTTGTTTTTTGTTGATGCTGTTGTTAATGTTTTGTGCAGCAAAGAATTTTTGAATTAACTATTTACTTGTTATATCTACTTTGTTTTGCACAATGGTGTTTCAAAGCATGATTAAAATAATGAAAACATGAGGGAAATGATGGCCGGGTCTGTGGCTCTGGTCACCATAGAAGAGGTATAATTTTGTTCTTGTTTTCTTTACTTTTTTCCGTCTTACCACGTATTCATAATTATTGTCAGCTGGTTTTAATAACTTATTGGCTTTTTATTCTGTGTATATTTTAGATATACAGATTTTTACGTGAGGAAAGAAATATATGCGAAACTGTGAACGACAATTTCAGAAGGAACAAGGTTTGTATAAGATCTTTAGCTTTTTCAATAATGAGATAATCATATGAAAATTGTGTTCAACTTGTATTGAACGTATCTTCAACTGTACATATAAGGAATTGATAACCTTCTTTTGAAAAGTTTTTTAGAAAATTATTTTACTTTTCAACTTGCATACAGAATAAGAGTTGTTAATAATTCTAAGCAACAATAATAATTCTGTTATGTTTTCCAAACTTTGGACTGTGTATTCTTCTCAAGCGTTTATCTCATTACTTCCAACATGTGTATGAAGTTAAAAGAATTACGAAGCTTTTGTCTTATCCCAGAACACATTCCTATATTGCTTATTCTAATATTCACTAAAAAGTTTTTCCTTTTCTTTTAATCCAATTTTAGATGGATGGATATGCTGTTCTTGTGTGCCCAGACTCCCAACTTAAAGCTTTGGGGCTTGAAGCAATTGGAGACATTTTAGCTTTAAAAAACTGATGCGATGCAAAATAATGATACTCATGATAAATCTGCATTATCGAAGAAGATTGAAGATGGTAAAACTCCAACATCAAAGCGTCAACGTAATACCAGAGTTGTTAAAATTGGTATGCATCATTTCTGTTCAAAGAAGTGTAGATACGTGAATGTACGTAAATGTGGAGGGACCACAGAAATTGATGGCAGAAAGGAGTCTACAGTTGCAGAGCTTATAGAAACAGCAATTGAAATATTTTTTCCAGATGGGAGAAACAGCTTAGGAAAAAAAGAATCTTTCTCTTTCAAATTAGCAAACTTTACATGTGAAATCATTGATGAAAATATAATTGAGGAGGGAGTATGCAAACCCTGGGCTCTGGACTATTATATTAAAAAATACAAACTTACACACATTAAGTTATACCTACTCATAAAAAAGAAAGCTATAAATGAAATTCTTCTTGATGATGATTCAGAAGAAGTTGATGATCTGATACTTGAGACACCTGCCTTTTCAAATCGGCATTTAGGTATGTGTTTATATTCCTTCCCTTTCCTATATTTTTAAAGAAATATACGAATATTCATGACAAAGCCTGTGCTAATGTCTATGTTACAGAAATTCCAACAAATATAGAAAGATCAACTGATGATTCTGGAGAATCAGCATCTACTAACACAAACTCAAGTATAACCCATTCAACAAGTACATCATCGCATACTGCACTATGTGGCCCACGTATTTGTGTGGAAAATGAAGTGAGTTTCAATGTAGATTTAGAGGGAAAAAGTGAAAGTCTCTTGGGAGACAATGAAATTGAACGTTATTTTAAAGAAGAAGTGCAAATACTATCAAATACTAATCATTCAACAACTCAAGAGATACCAGTTAGTACTGATTGGCAAGAAACATTACATTTAGCTAAATCAGCCTTTGAATTACGATCTGATGATTTTGACTCCAAGACTATTATAATGCAGAGGGCAAAGAGCAGATTTGGGCCTATTTTTTTTCGGAATGATTTTTCTTTATCAAAAGAAAAAGTACAAGTAATTTTTGCGAGAGAATGCAGATGCTCTGATTGCTCACCAATGCTGACAAGTAATAATGGTAAAGATGGCTCTATTTACCTCTGATCCTTTGAGTGTCTCATTGCAAAGGTATGAACTCTAGGGTGAGTTATGTGCTGTATCAATCTTTCAAATGAGTCGTGTTCCAGAGTGCTTGCATCCAGTGCTGGCCAAAGCTATATTTGATATAGTTACCTAATGAAATTACTCTTTATGACAGAGCATTTTTGTACAATCTGCAAGAGATTGAAAAAGGGAACTATGACTGCCTTTTTGATGCTGATATAGCAATATTTGACATTGAACGAGCTAAAAAGGTCTATAGTATGCATTATGGAATATTCACGGGTTTTGCTGCTATTCAGCAATTTAAAAAAGGTTTATCTAATATTAACTGTGCAATCTTAAAGAACCCAGGAACATATTTCCAGTTCTTTATACCTAACAAACAACCTTTGGCTATCAATGAATTATTACAATTACTTGATTATCACAACCAGGGTGAGCCTGGTTCAAATCTTAGGCTTGTGGAAGATGATGCCATGTTAGAGTTAGAATTTCTTATTAGGGATATGGCTGAAGACCGACTTGAATTTCGTTTAGAAGATCTGCTGGTCTTTTTTACAGCGTATGATCGAATTCCACCATATGGATTTTCCAGAAAAATTGAAGTACACTTCATTGACGAGAACCGATTGCTCACCGCATCAACTTGTGGTTTCATTGCAAAAGTACCATGTCAAAATACCCGTGAAAACATTCTTAAAGCTCTCCAACATGGCAATCTATTTGGAAACATATAGCTGAATTAAGTTGAACTTAATTTAACTTTCTTAGATTTGTTTTAATTTGGACTTTGTTTTTATCGAAGGATTTTTGCTTATAAACTTCATCAAATGATCTCCTAGAAAAAGTGGATACATTTGCAATTTTTGATTTTGTTGATATTTTTTGTTTTTCTGCATGGTATTACAACTGACAGAAAATTTTCTTATGTTATTCGAAGTAGAAATTGTTACTGCCGTGTGGCAGTAGCTTTCTTTGTGTTGTAATATAGGTTGACGTTAATTATGTTTTGTTTGTTTTATAGTAGTTAAATGATTATAGCATTGTATGCATTGTATATATTATCATGAGTTCCTGTATTATTTAGTTGTATTGTTAAGCGTGTATGTCTCATGTGTATTAATTTGCATATTGTCTTGTGAACGTCTTATAATTTGGTCTATTATTTCGTTGTTAATTGTTTGTCTCGTGAGAGTTTGTATCGTATGATTTGAATGTTATAAGTGTTGGTGAACTCCTTTGTCAGTCAGTATGTTACAGTAAGCTGCCTGAGCAAGTGTTTATGTGTTCGCCCACAGTGTTTTAGTAAGTGTTTATGATTGTGATTTTGCATATAATCTTTTGCTTGGTTTATGTCTACATTTATTGGTTTAGTTCTTGTATATTTCTTGTGTTATTTCACTTTAGTTAATTATGTACTTGTATTTTATTTGTAGCCGTCATTCTATGTGAAGGTGCGTCAAAACCATAAGGGAAACAATACTGTCGTTATTTCTGTGCCGCCATAAGTTTGGCCAGCGGCAGTACCAGTAAAACACTATGAACACTACCGTGTGCACGTTGATAGACAGCAGTAGTCAAGAAGACCGTTGGATCATGTAGATCATTGTTCTCCATCCACTGTGGATATTAATTTTAGTTTGTTCATTAGAAAGTGTGAATTTGGAAAACCTGTTAAACACTTTAGCATAGTTGTAGCCTCAGTATTCTTCTAAAATCTGGTATGTCAGGATTACGTATTGAAAAGTTCTTCGTTGAAAGAAATGAATTTGTCGGTATGATTTCGGAATCTATCAAGCACATTGAGTACATTTACAGTGGTAAAAATGTGGATGACAATCTTGACCGTCTGATGTACACTTGGGAGCGGGAAAGATTGTTACCAATTATAAATGACTTTGAGAGAATGTATCTGAAATATCAATACTTGTTGTTGTTGTTACCAAAAGAACACGCTAATGCTGAATTTCAATTTTGTAAACAATTGGTTCGTGCTACTTAAGAGTTTTTAATCTCTCCACCTGCCAATGTTAAACTTGTAGTCGTACCGACCATTCAAACTGTTAAAAACATCGAAGTTCAATTTGTCGAAATCGTTCCACCTGTACGTTACAAAGTCGTCTCAGAATTTGTGGAGAAAGTTTCGCATGTTGTCGTCAAGCAAGGTGTGCTACCTAGTATTGTTGAAAAGTGTCAATATGTTGTTGTCGAATCTGTTGTTCCGTTAGTCCAAGAAGGTGTTGCATCGAAAATTGCAAATGTTGTTTTATCAGATTGCACGAATTGCGTAATTGAAGTGCGTGATTATCAACGAATTGAACAATAATGGCCATTAAAAAGTTTAGCCATTTTTATTATTGCGCAGTATACATTGTTCATATTGCGCAGTAGCAACGTTCTTATTGCACAGTAGTGATGTTCATATTGCGCAATAGTTACTTCCCTATTGCGCAGTTTTCATTCAGTAAGACGCAATGACCATGTTATGACGACTTCTTTAAAAGTTGTACTTATCACGCAAGAAGTAGTTTATTGCACAATAAGAGCTTATCATTGCGCAATACGATCAGAATATTGCGCAGTAAAACTGAAAAGTTTGCTTAAAAAATATGGCAGCAATGGGCTTCCGTAGAAGCAAGCTAATATCAAAAATTGGCATTTAGTAAAAAAATAGTATCCCGGGTAAAAACTTTTTACCAAACTTAACTTCGAAACGGATGTGCAAGATTCCTGCGTTCCCGTGTGAGAACCCCGTGATGAAAATTTCAATTTAGGAATCGCAACTCAAAAGTGTACCCATGTTGTAGAGCTTGAAAAACTGAGCAAAAAAATGTATGGGATTGTTTCGCTACGACCAACCGTTGCAGAGATATCATCGGTCAAAAATTTGATGACGTCATATCCGCAGTACCAAATAAAATTTAGGTGCAAATGTTGCGTCACTCCATTACCCGTGTCACCGACCCTAAAAAACGTCAGTTATCCCTATTGGTTCTCGAGATATTTCCCCAAAAACGTCCCATTCGATAGGGGATGCAATGCAATGGTTCCCCGTGATCATAAAACATCTGACGTCAAATGATGCCACGTGCTTTTGGAATGATCGTGAAAAAAGTGTCTCTCGCCTCTACGTGGTTTTACGCGCACATAAGAGGACGATGACCGTAAATTAAAACTAGATATGTCACTCTCTAAAATAAAAGTGGTATGCACAACGCGAACTAGTATATATAGATAGTATCTCGCGTAAAAGTTTTTTACGACTTTATTTTCGGGAAGGATGTGTCGAAAATAGGTGACGAAATATTAAACCATGGAATCACATATAGAAAGTGTACCCATGTTGTAGAGCTTGAAAAACTGATCAAAAAAATGTATGGGATCGTTTCGCTACAATCAACGGTTGCAGAGATACCGTCGATTAAAGATTTTGATGACGTCATATCCGCAGTACCAAATAAAATTTAGGTCCAAATGTTGTGTCACCCAATCACCCGTATCGCGGACCCTAAAAAACGTCAGTTATCCCCATTGGTTCTCGAGATGTTTCCCCAAAAACGTCGCGTTCGATTGGGGATGCAATGCAATGGTTCCCCGTGATAATAAAAACATCTGACGTCAAATGATGCCACGTGCTATTATACTAATCGTGAATGTGTCTTGCGTGGTCGAACCGCCGCTATATGACCACGATTAAGAAGATTTTGACCATTAAAAAAACAAAAACACAACACTCTCTAAAATAAAAGTGGTATGCACACACGCGGATTAGTATAAGTAGACTAGTATCCCGGGTAAAAACTTTTTACCGAACTTAACTTTGAAAACATTAGTTCAAATCTGCCATTCCTGTGGTACGTACGCGTCACTCGCCACCCATGTTCAGTATGCGTTGTGTCACAGAATTTAACTCGTGTATATAAAAGTTTCTTTTCAGGCATTAATTTGTTATTACATTCAGAAGATTAAAAACAGAAACAAATAGCAACATGGCTCAGAATAATATATTTATACGCAGAAGAGAAGTAACTTTAATGTAAAAAAAATGGCAATATATAACACAGAACTGTTTACCCAGACATACGAAACCAAACATTGAATAACATTACAAAATGTGAATTGAAAACGAATTGATACCTTCCAACTGTGTTTCTTTCGTGCAGAAGTTACATTATACAGCAACCATTAATGAATTTTTGAAACGATATATAGTCTGTTCTTCCCAAAACCATCAACGTCATGATTAAAACCATGAGTTTCATTTCTTTATGCTTTTTTTTATTATTACCTAAAAAATTAATACTTGAATAGCCGCCAAGGCGGCGTCGCTCGCCGCCCATATCCACCTGCTCTGTATCACTCTATCAATAAACGTCAAATTTCCTTATAAACGGCTCGTACAACTTGTGCTCAGCCATAAGCAGATTCGAAGTCACAACCTCCGGTAAAACCAATCTTTTATCAGTGTAACAATACACTCAAAACGTTTTATTAGCTTTTGTTTTAAAAAAAATACGCGCTCTAACATGGGTGCTATCAAACAGGGGGAAAATGGTTTCTCTTCTTAAAAGTTCACACGGAGGAGAGAAAAAAGGCACATGCTAAATGAATGAATAGAATAAAAAAACGTTCGATGAGAACGCTTAACAATTAAAAGAAGAAATTAGTTTATTAAAAGAAAAGCAAAAAAAAATATGATATGATATTTTTTTTTTACCTATCGGTTTTTAAACATTTTGATTGCTCGAAAAAAAAGTTTACCTGTCTCAGACAGTCAGGCAAGGATATGTTAGGATACACTTAGTGGAGTGGCTTAGCACAAACATACTTCAAATGGTGATAGAAGCATGAAATTTTCCACAAACATTCCTCTTGTTGCAAAAAACAATTTTTTTGAGAGAGACACTCTCAAATGTCACGTGATTGCTGACGTCAGCATTTTTTCAGTAAAAAAACTGTTGTCCCCAAATCATAAAGTGTTATATACCGTTGGAAAGATTTTTTCATGCTGAACAAAAAACTTGCTGAGGTCATGTCAAAAAAAGTTACCTATGAAGAGTTATGAGGCTTAGAAATGTAAATAATGACGTCATCAAATATATTGAATTTTTCGATATTACCGAATTGCCACATATTATATACTGTTGGAAAGCTCTTTTTATGCTGAACAATAAACTTGCTTATATCATGTCAACAAAAGTTGCCTATGAAGAGTTATGAGGCTTAGAAATGTAAATAATGACGTCATCAAATATATTGAATTTTTCGATATTACCGAATTGCCACATATTATATACTGTTGGAAGGCTCTTTTTATGCTGAACAATAAACTTGCTTATGTCATGTCAAGAAAAGTTGCCTATGAAGAGTTATGAGGCTTAGAATTTTAAATGATGACGTCATCAAATATAATAAATTTTTCGATATCTCCGAATTGCCACATATAATATACCGTTGGAAAGCTCTTTTCATGCTGAACAATAAACTTGCTTATGTCATGTCAAGAAAAGTTACCTATGAAGAGTTATGAGGCTTAGAATTTTGAATGATGACGTCATCAAATAAATTGAGTTTTTTGATAGTTTCGAATTGCCACATACCGTTGGAAAGCTCTTTTTATGCGAAATTGTCAATCATATGACATGAGTCATTCAAATTTAGGAATCATTTAAATTCAAAAATTTAAGCACTAAGAAAACTTGGTGAACGTAAATTGATATTGATACACTTTAAGTTACGATGACCTATTTTGAAGTAATACCCTATGCGGAGGGGGGATCTTTCCTTTGTAACGCCGCACCTGACATGCAGCGTGTTAAAGAAGGAAAGATTCCTCGCCCGCATGGGATTTTGAACAAACAGTACTTAAACAGTTAAATACTAAATTCATTTCAACATCCTCCACAATTGCAAAGTTCTGTGCAGCTTAAATCAGCTTTTTTACATTTGCAGCGAGCACCGCATTTAATTTTGCAGCCACACTTTATCAATTCCTTGCAGGCTTGACTTGCTTCTGGTTGTGTCATCCAAAGTGGGATAATACTTTCACCCTCTTTTTTCCATCCCCACTCGTTAATGTCAAACTCTGGAATCTTTTTGTTAATTGACTTGCACCATATCCTTAAAAAGACGAAAAACATATCAAATACAAAATGTTATTGTGGAAACCTCCCCCCTCACACAAAGATTCATATGTACCTGCTCTGCAGCATAGCACGTAGTACATGTTGTCTCAAACAGTTTTCAGTTGGTGGTAAGGATTCTACAGGCCTTTGCTTTTTGGTAAATAGCATTCTCCGACATTGATTGACGTTATTAGAAGAACTCATTCGATCGTACAACATTACCACAAATCGCTGGATGGTATTAAATTCTTCATCGGTTAAACTGGTCGAATCTGAAAGGCTAGTGAAAAAACGAACCATAAAAACTGTAAGGTTTGAGTACAATTCATGGTCAATAATGTATTCACATATAAATTAAAGATAAACGCTTCATTGATTTTCGTAACCATTAACCTTCGTGATTTCGATTGTTTTTAAACAAAAGCCTATTGTTTTATACAAGAAGATTGAAAAAATTGCAAAAAATTAGTGCTAGTGAAATATTGAAAATTCTTGATCTAAAGGTACATTTAAGATAGAATAATCCTAAAAAGTCTTTTAAATCAAGCTTAATAACAGTATGGATTGATATCTTACAAAAACTTGTGTAACTTCTGGAAAACTTTCCCAAGCATTCCAAGCTGATTTTTCCCTTTTCCCGCAAACATCGAAACAGTGTCGCATCCAGTCAAGGTGAACCAGAATGGTAATGCTCTGTAAACTTCTTCGGTTAATTCTTTTGCAAGTTGGTGAATTGGATAATATTTCTTATGCCAACCGGTACCAAATTCAATCCAAAGCTCCTCTAAATCCATTGAAAAAAAATGATAAAGTGAAATTACAACAACATCCGTATCGACAGTGATAATTGATATTTTCTTGTAACCGTAGGTTGCACCATCAAAAACGTGCAGAAGTAGGCGAGTATCAGCTTCTTCGTGAACATCGAAACAGTATCGCATCCAGTCAAGGTGAACCAGAATGGCAATGCTCTGCAAACTTCTTCGGTTAATTCTTTTGCAAGTTGGTGAATTGGATAATATTTCTTATGCCGACCTGTACCAAATTCAATCCAAAGCTCCTCTAAATCCATTGAAAGAAAATGATAAAGTGAAATTAAAACAACATCCGTATCGACAGTGATAATTTTTTTTTTTGTTGTAACCGTAGGTTGCACCATCAAAAACGTGCAGAAGTAGGCGAGTATCAGCTTCTTCGTGATTACAAGGGACAAGTTGTTGACTGTTTAGAAAAGGATCGTTTGTTGATACTTTCTCTAGATTCGTAGCTACTATCACTGGGCTTGAAATTGAAGCAAATGATTGCGCCAGCATCACAAACAGCTCTGTTTTGTTCAATTCATTTCTCATGAATGAATTAAAGTTCTTCAACATACGTGTATTTTCACGAACAGAAACTCTAGTGCCAGTTCCTCTATTCTCCCTTGTCTGCGATTTCAAGCTGTTACTTTTGTAGATATCGAAGACCATATCAACCCTTTCTACTCGATTCCCCATTGCTTTAACTTTGTCTTTCAACTCAATACAGTAAATGCCAAATGTGGAGGCGCCTCGTGGTGGGTTCATCATCACAAATGCTGCCCCATCTACAACTTTCATTTGCACAGTCGGTGGTTCTTCAGCAGGAGTACCACCAAAGGAATCCAAACAATTTAAGAAATCAGATTTGGAGTTGCATTTTCTCAATCTGCCGTATTCTGATATAGATATGGGGTATGCGTGATTTTCATGTGCGAAAAAGCTGTCAAGGTCTCCTTCCCTGGATTGGCATGCTATGAAAAGATTTGAATACAATCTACAATCAGACTTTAGACTGACAATTTTATGCTTAGATTTTGACGTTACGATTGTGTTTTTGCTGCGGAAGAGATGAAGATTATTCTTGTGTATGATATCGTATAAGGATGATTCTTTGCTACAAAGCCTATCTTTTTTGAAAGCTTGGAATTGATTTGTAACGATATCTTTTGCTTCAAAAACAGAATCAGATGTTGCTTTATCCAATACAACCCTTGATGATAATTGCACCAGTTGTAGTTGCTCTTCAGAAAAAGGATTTCCAAATTCGATAAACGCACTGTAGAGTGATTGAACATCTCTGCGAAACTTTGCTTCAAACGAATCGTTATCCTCGTGGTGTTTCTTCTCGTCAGAATCCTCATCTTCGCCATCTCTACAAATTCGATTGATGATTGGTCCAGCTACAGCCCATCTAAGTAGTGCCTTAGCATTGTCGAAAATGCCTATAGCTGCTCCTTCTATTTTAATCAGTTTATTGTTTTGTTCGTGACCCCGATGTTGTAGAATTTCCTCTTCCCATTTTTGACTGTGAAGTATCCCTTCTGAAATTCTTCAAAGATTGATGGATATTGTGATGGAATCTTTTGAAGATCTGTTAGAAACACGGACATCCATCTGGCATAATGAAAATGATCCAACGCAAACATCCAGGGCATAATATCGTCGATACACTGTACAAATAGACGGAAGTTTGCATCCCGAAGACTTTTGATAAATGCAAACAACAAAGTTTCCAGCTCTATTGTATGAAACCAAAAACACAAGTTTGCATTTTCTTTCATTTTAGCATCTTTCCACGATTCAAACTCTTTGAATTCTTCTTGTTCTTGGAAAGCTTCTTCAGCTAACTTGATCAAAGCTGTAATTGAAACTTGGTGAGCGTAGCGAGTTCGTTTTATCTTTTTACCTGACAAGAAACTTTCAATCCTACCAGTAGTGGAAATGTTAGATTTTTCAAATGCTTCAACCCAACCACTGCCTTCAAGCCAATCACCAGCAGCACTCATGAACGCCATTTCAATGTGTAAGCATATTTTTCTTATGCAACTAACCTGGTTTCACATGTTATAACTCTTTATAGGTAATTCTTTTTGACATGACATAAGCAAGTTAATTGTTCAGCATAAAAAGAGCTTTCCAACGGTATATAATATGTGTCAATTCGGAAATATCGAAAAATTCAATATATTTGATGACGTCATTATTTACATTTCTAAGCCTCATAACTCTTCATAGGTAACTTTTTTTGACATGACCTCAGCAAGTTTTTTGTTCAGCATGAAAAAATCTTTCCAAGGGTATATAATACTTCTTGATTTGGGGATAACAAATTTTTTGCTGAACAAATGCTGACGTCAGCAATCACGTGACATTTGAGAGTGTCTCTCTCAAAAAAAGTTTTTTGCACCAAGAGGAACATTTTTGGAAAAGTTTATGCTTCTATCACCATTTGAAGTATTGTGACATTTTTGTGTGCTAAGCCACTCCACTAACTGACAAACATGCTGCCACGTTCTGCCACTGCTGCTTTTTGTCCAAACTGTTTAATCAGTTAGTTTCTTTGTATTTAGTTGATGTATTGTTTTCAAAGCCAGTGTAGTCAACGTAGTCCTTGGAATATAAAACTAACAATAATAATAAAAACAAAACGTTGTTCTTATTAGTTCATCAGCCAAAAAAAGTCACGTTCGATTGGGGTTGCAATGTATTTGCTTCGAACTCACGTCGCACACAAAAAAAAAAAAATTTCGCTCACAACTTAATCTACCATTTTGCGTGACAGACGGAGAATCGGCTATTACTATATAAATTGTAATACCGAAAACCTAATCATGCTATAAGAATATTGAAATAAACAACAACAACAAAAAGTGAAATTCAACTACGCATTTATCCTTAAAACAAAATCATAATGCCAAACTTATATATATACCCAGGTACGTAAACGATTACCATAACACAAAATAATGCATAAACATTTCATTGCACAGTAATAACTAATGAACTTCTTAAATACATAATCCATTCACATCTACCTTATGAATAATAATCAAAAACACAAACGTGATGACAGAATTTATATATCTAAAGAGTTTATAAAAAATTGAAAAAGAGCATGAAAAGTCGAGTCCAGTGGGAATTCATTTTAAATCATGTGATACAGAGCTGAAGTTGGAAAATATCGAAATAATGACAATTTCACGGTCAATCACTCATCTTTTAACATTAGAAGCACTTTTTATTAGATCATTAAAGCCTAGCTTAAACACAAAAGACGAATTTAGATCTCGTCAACTAACTATAAAATTTTAGTATTACATTTGCTCATGACTCGTTTATTGTGTGTACAGTGTGTGTATATGTATATATTTTATTTTATCGGTTTTACCTATATTTTATCTTTGTTTTTAGCTGAAGATGATTATTAATAATCGAAATATATCCTAAACTATACAAAAACAATAATTACATTGTTGGCATAAATTAAAGTATAAAAATTGAAAACAACCAAATTTTTAATCTGAGTTAAAATCTCCTCTGGCTAATTCACAACAGTTAAACTACCCTTTATTCTTATTTATCCAGCATACCAACTGTGTTATAACTAAATAGATTTATACTATTTTAACTTTAGCTGAACTTTAAACAAAATGGGATACCTTTCACTGCCAATTCACATGTTAGTAAACTAAACAGCATTGATCATCTTCTGTAGACATTTTCAAACACTTCTAAACTCTTTACTTCTATATTCATACCTGTAAACAAATTACTAATACTTTATTTACTTTCCAGCACAAACATACATAGGTATTTATAAAACACTTTCGCTACCATTTTTTTTAAGTGAAATACATAAAACTGCTCTCTTCGTTTGGAAAAACTGCTAAACTTTCTGTATTTTCCAGTAGAATTTGTACTTTTTGGCAGGCAGACAAAAGCATCAAGCATCGATATAAATTAGATACAATAGATACAATCAGACAGCATAACACATTCCCCACTTCCACAGCGTCATGAGAAATAAAAACATTCATAGCTGTAGGACCATTTTTAATGTAATAATAGCGCGCGTTACCAAAACAAATTTCTCTCGGCTTCCTTTTCATCCAGCAGCATATACACATACTAAACGACAGAATAACTGAGACATCCACACAAAGCTAAATCAATTCATCTTTCAAAACTAAATTAAAACCATTCCTTACTGTGTAAATAAACATCAACTGCATTTCTCCACTGCACTTTCTTCTGTATAGCGATATTTGATAACTAAAACGTAAACAAACATTTAAAAACCTGTTCTTTTATTAATCTAAAATATTAAACAATAAAACTCTTATTGTTCTGCACAGCCAATTTTTCAAAACTTCACTGCACTTCTTCTGTATAAAAGTTTTATAATAATACCTTTTGTTCATTCGATCTTTCTGCAGCTAATTTTTCAAAACTTCACTGCACTTCTTCTGTATATCTAAATATGATTTTTCATTGCAAACAAACAACTAACTCACTTACACCTGCTACCCGATAATAAAACGAATAAAACAATACCTTCGTGCATACAAACCTGTGTTTCTTCGTCAGTTCTTTCATCGATTTGCTACCTAAAACAATCAAATTTAAATTAAAATATTCGTATACAAAAAGAAACACGTCTTCTTCGCGAAGTTTCTTGCTCACGAAATGATCGTTGACAAATTTCGAACGATTAACATTGCATTGCTCGCACTCCTCCAAAGACGTTTTTCGGCTGATTTCCACTGCGCAAACCAAAAATAACGAAACGGAGGAGCATATACTAATCGCGGAAAATCAAAAAAAGTGTCTGTCGCTTTGGCGTGGTTTTACGACGAAAAGGGAAAAAATAAGAAGGATTTGACCGTGAAAAAAAAACAAATATGTCACTCTCTAAAATAAAAACCGGATGCACAATCGCGAATTAGTATAAGTAGACTAGTATCCCGGGTAAAAACTTTTTACCGAACTTAACTTCGAAATCATTAGGTCAAATCCACCATTCCCGCGTACTTACCCCGTGACGAAAAAATAAATCATAGAATCGCAACTCATCCCAGGCGGCGTCGCTTGCCACCCATGTTCAGTATGCGTTGTGTCGCAGAATTGAGCTCTTGCAAAAGTTTCTTTTCAGCATTAATTTTTGAATTCATTTCTTGCATTCAGAAAATTTAAAACAGAAACAAATAGCAACATGGCTCAGAATATATATTTATACGCAGAAGAGAAGAAACGTTCATAAAAATGTGCTATATATAACACAGAACTATTTACCCAGACATACAAAACCAAACATAACAAAATGTTAATTCAACACAAATTGATACCTTCCAACTTTTTCTTCTGTTCCAAAGTTACTACTGGACTGCAACCATTAATGAATTTTTGAAATGATATAGTCTGTTCTTCCCAAAACCATCAACTTCATGATTAAAACCATGAGTTCCATTTCTTTATGCTTTTTTTATTATTACCTAAAAAATTAGTACTTGGATTGTAATACCGAAAACCTAATCATGCAATAACAATATTGAAGTAAAGAAAAAAACAAAAAGAAAGAAAATTCAAGTATGCATTTATCCTAAAGATAACAATTAAAAACAAAATTTGGTCTATAAAGTCAACCGATACTGTGAGTCAATACGGCTTCACTCAACACTGGAGCTGAACAGAATAAAGACTTTTACCTGGCATACACAACCAAACATCAAATTAGTAAAAATAATTGAAACAACAAAATGCCCTACTTTGACCAAAACCATAATTTAATACCCAGAAGATATTAAAAGCAACAAATAAAAACATAATGCTAAACTTATATACCTAGCAAGTATGTATGTAGCAATTAACATAACACAAAATAATGAATGCCGTAAACAAATATAAACTGAAGAAAAATATACCCCAGCAATGCTTCTTTCTTAAATAACCTTCTCAACATACCATGTGTTTCATTTATACATTTATATTTTCGTTTATAAATAGCTACACTTTTTCTTTTCTGACCTAAAAGATTTCAGTAAAGAACAGCTACAATACTTACTACTACTGCAACCATATTTAAGCAAACCAAAACAAAAGGCATAAATGGCTGGCAGAAAGGCATGCAGACAAAGCATCAAACATCGTCAATAGATACAATTTGACAGCATAACACGTTCCCTACTTCCACAGCCATGAGAAAGGAAAACAGTCATAGCTGTGGGACCATTTTTAATTGATCTGTAAATAAATAAATCAAATCAAATCTTCTTTGCTAACTATAAAAATAATAATAGCGCGCGTTACCAAAACAAATTACTCTCGTCTTCGTTTTTCATCCGGTAGCATATAAACTAAACGAAAGAACTCATAAAATAAGATATCCATTCAAAGCTATAGTATTTAATCTTTCAAAACTAAATTAAAACCATTCCTTACTGTGTAAATAAACATCATTTTGTTCTGCATTTCTTCACTACACTTTCTTCTGTATAGCGATATTTGATAACTGAAACGTAAACAAACTTTTAAATACATTTAAATACAAATACATGTTTCTAACTTGTTCTTTTATTAATCAAAAATAAAAGTTTTATAATAATACCTTTTGTTCGTTCGATCTTTCTGCAGCTAATTTTTAAAAACTTCGCTGCACTTCTTCTGTATATCTAAATATAAGATAGCCGCCCAGGCGGCGTCGCTCGCCACCCATGTTCAGCATGCGTCCAGTGCACGAAAAGTAAAAGTAGTAAAGTAAAAGTAGTATAAAGTACGGAAGTAGTATAGGAAGTAGTATGGAAAGAAACGTAATAACTTTATATAAAGACCATGAAAATAAGGTTCTGGCAGTGTCTGAGGTACAAAGAGTGATACAATAACACAAAAGGTGCAGGTTTCGTAGAACAGCAACAGAAATAACCATAAGATAACATAAATAATATCTTAGTATCACACATCCCACCAAAACTTTTTCAAAAACCCTGTTCAAAAAGACCTGCATCCAGTGTAAAAGGTTTTTACAGGTGCTAATAAAGAATGCGTGTCTGTTGTAGTCATTAAAGGCATATATTTTATAAATTATTACTTATTGTAATACATAAGTACAACAAAATATGTTCATCAGAAAGGTGTATTAAATAACATTTTGATTGGGCATTAACCATTTTCTACGACATTACGACATTTAAATAGCCATTTCATACATCATGGAACTTCAAAATAAGTTTGTGAGGTAACGATAACGATATTATTTCGAACTTCATTAGATAAAATGTTTGATGAAATAAATATCATGGGCGATGATTAAGGATGTTGTCTGCAATAATTCGTTGCTGCCAATCTGTAAATGTAATCAAAAAATAAGTCGTGAGTAGCTACAAAATAAGCTTGAATGATGAGTTTGAATCTGACTCACCATTGTTTCCCTTCACAATCTAAACTAACTGTAAACATCTGAATATCTTGATGATGTGTCTAAACCTATAATCATCTACTGCATGCAGAGAACAAATAATCATGTTAAAGCAGCCTTAAAAACTGATTGGAAACTAAGCTGACAAAACCAAACCATGCTAATCCTTTATTTACAATGATTTACAATGACAGAAGAAAGAAGAAATACATATGAGATGGCACTCTATTAATCAGATCTATAACCCAGCATCGTCAAAAAATCACTGTGATGGAGAGCATTCTTAGTGAAATTGTGTGTAGATTTCTATAGAACTGTTTTCTTTCGCAGATGTTTTTTAATAAATGTGTCGACTGGGAAAATATGTTTTAAAAACATTAATTGATAGAGTGACAGACAGAACTAAACACAGATCTTAGTTCAGTAAATTGATATTGTGAAAGCTAGAATGCTAGGCTACTGTGATGAAAGAGATAAGCAAAAGAAATAACAAATAACTTTATTCTATATAACTAATATAACTAACATCAGAATATAACTAATTATAACATATCATCTAAACATCGTTATGAAACTACCATACAATTGCTATATCATAGTGTCATTGTGTATTGAATAAGATATTGTTATTGTAAAACAAAGAAACTTTTCAGAAGACTTTAGCTCAAAGTATGGTAGTTTCATACCACCATCAGTTTTCAATTCATTTTAGTGAGTTTAATGTTGCCATGAAAGCCTTAGCCTAAGGCTCAACCAAATGGTTACCGCAAAGAACTGCGTACTCACTTAAATGAATTGAAAACTGATGGTGCAAAATTATTATAGATACTGTAGTGTCTGTTTTCAGACACTAGACACTATATTTTTTGGTGGTACTGCTTGCTGATTTTTTTTTTGTTATTTTTTTTATTTTTTGTCCATCTAAAACTATGATGGTCCCGACCCCCAAGTCTCCTCCATACCCGGAATGCCGCCTGAGACCGGGGGCCGGGATGAATCCGCCGGTAGCTTAGGAAGTCTTGGTAGGAATCTACAATATATTGTTGATATAATTTTTATTAGTAAAGAAACAAAAGGTTAATACTCAAATTGATAAATTCATATTGATAGAAACTTACGTTCTTTTGTAGCAACCAAGACACCATCTAAAAAATGCAAAATTTAATTAAGACACAATAACTTTGTAATAACCTTGTCAACCTTGTAATTGTAAGATATATTACCATTACTTTCAGTTGCAGATGATGATGATGATGCAGCTAAATGAAAATGAAATAAGTTGATTGTGAAAGTGAAAACATGTGGTGCTAATAATGAAATGAAAAATTAATTTGTAAACCCTTACTATTAGCTGTTGGCAAAGCTTCATCTAAATAAAACAATGTTTAAAAAGTAACTGTTACTCAAAAACATTATACACTGAAATCTTACTGGACTCAATACATTTGAATATCATAATGGGTGCTTTAGTAAACCTGCTAGGTATAGTATAGGAAATAATGTCAATAAAAATCCTTACTATTTCCGTTTTTTTCTATATTATCAGTATCTAATGAAGGAAAGAATAATTTTATAATGGCAGCATACAGTAACATCATAGAGAAAGAATTGTATATAAGGATATTGTAAAAGTTAAAAAGAAGACATTAATTGACTCTTACTATTAGCGGTTGAAGAAGCATCATCTATATATTAATAGCCGATTCTCTGTTTGTCTGTTTGTTTGTCTGTCACGCAAAATGGTAGATTGAGTTGTGAGCGAAATTATTTCTTTTTTTGTGTGCGACGTGAGTTCGAAGCAAATACATTGCAACCCCAATCGAACGTGACTTTTTTTGGCTGATGAACTAATAGGAATAACGTTTTGTTTTAATCATTATTGTTAGTTTTATATTCCACACGTTGACTTGGCTTTGAAAACAGTACATCAACTAAATACAAAGAAACTAAGTGATTAAACATTTTGGACAAAAAGCAGCAGTGGCAGAACGTGGCAGCATGTGCGATTTGCCACTATCTCTTGCCTGACTGTCTGAGACGGGTGAACTTTTTTTTTGAGCAATCAAAATGTTTAAAAACCGATAGGTAAAAAAAGAGTATTATATCAAAACAAAATGTGTTTTTTTTTTCACAAATTTTCCTTTAACAAATTAATTTCTTCTTTTAATTGTTAAGCGTTCTGATCGAACGTTTTTTATTCTATTTATTCATTTAGCACGTGCCTTTTTTCTCTCCTCCGTCGTGATGTTTTTAAGAAGAGAAACTATTTCCCCCTTACGTTTGATAGCACCCATGTTAGAGTGCGTAACTTTTTTAAAACAAAAGCTAATAAAAAGTTGAAGTTTTCTCTCTCTACATTTTGAGTGTATTGTTACACTGATAAAAGATTGGTTTTATCAGAGGTTGTGACTTCGAATATGCTTCTGGTTGAACACAAGTTGTACGAGCCATTTATAAGGAAATTTGACGTTTATTGATACAGTGATACAGAGCATGTGAACATCGGCGGCGAGCGACGCCGCCTTGGCGGCTAGTCTAAATAAAAAAAGGTTTTAAAAGTTAGTGTCATAAACTTGAAGATGAAAGATAAAGAGAAATGAATTGAAAACACTGAAAACAAAAATAATTTCAATAAAAATCCAAACTCTTTTCCAAATTTTCTATGTCATCCGTATCTATTGAAGGAAAAAGTGATGTTATAATGGTAGCATACAGAAAAGTCTAAAACATCATAAGAGTATGAGAATGAATGCTATGTAGAAAGTTATCTCAAACAAACAATTTTACCTCCTTCTAATAATCTATTTTCTGTTCCTGAAATGAAATCAATAGGCTTTCAGTATTTTAATTACTTTAATAGAAAGTTAAAAAAAGTTAATATTTTACCCTGGGACAATTCCATGGGGCCTTCAAAATCTGCCATGGTAATTAATTATATTTATATCACTAAATGAAGAAAAAACAAAAGTTACAATCATGGAGAGATAATATGGAGCATGCCCTGACTTTTGGTTCATGAACTGTTCACAAAGTTTCCTTCAGGAACAATTCATGGTAACGGAGTACACGGCGAGAACGTAAGTCAATGGGACTTGTACTCCACCTAAAAAAACAACAAAACATACAGACTGTTCATTAGGTACAAAGTTGCCAAACAACAACGATTTCAACAGTGGCCACACCAAATGTTTACGATACACTTATAATAAGCCACAACATCAAACAGTGGCTGGCGTACAGAAGAAGCCACAAAACAATCAACTGTAGCCTCTACTGTAGGTATTTATGCTATTTTGTTATATAACCGAATAGGCCACGACAATCACAACATTCACAGCAACACCTGTGGAAAGACAACATTTTGAGTATACATCTTTCCATTAATATAACCTTGCTTACCCGTACCGGCAACTTTGATTTTAACATTACCAAATGCTTTTGCCCTTGAACAGGCAACATACAACTGTCCATGTGAAAAACACGGTTTCTGCAAAAACAAACCAATTTCATCAAATGTTTGACCTTGGCTTTTGTTAATAGTAAAAGAGTACGCCAACCGAATAGGAAGTTGTCTGCGCTTCAATACAAATGGCATACCTGTGTCGGATGGTGACAATTGTACTCTAGGTATAAAAATCAGTTCCCCAACTGCTGACCCTGTCAAAACTTCAGCCTTAATAAAGTTATGCGACAATTCACGAACAATCAAGCGAGTGCCATTACAGAGACCTTTCCTGATGTTCAGATTCCTCAAAAGCATAATAATAGCCCCAACTTTAAGTTTCAAACAATGTGGAGGCATACCGGATGGTGTAATACTATTCAGAAAATCAACCGGATAGTTTTGCTGCTCTTCTTCATCGTCACACGCCACTTCATCAGCACTGTAATAACAAACTGCATCTCCAGGTAGTCTGTCTAACACCTCATTATTAATGATCAACGATTGCTCATTTGTCGGTGTCAGAATGGCTGTGGTAGCATATTCGTGAGGCTCCAGTCCATCGTACATAACAGATATAATCGAAGTATCTTTAGGAACAACACAACAATCAGGAATTTCGATGGAACCTTTAGCAGGTTCGTTTTGTTTGGTTGGAAGTTCACCATTACCAAGTTGTAACAGCCAAGTACAAAATTCTTGCTCTTCCGGTCTGGCTCTCATATTTTCAGTGAGAGAGTATTTTTCTACTGATGCCCATAACACAGAACTGGTCAAGCAAACTTCAATAACATCGGTTGGCTTTGCCTTTTTCACAACCGGCAAACACTGACGAAAATCTCCACCCCATAAAAGAACCTTGCCACCAAAAAGTGCATCACTTCCACAAATATCCTTGAGTAATCTGTCTACAGCATGGAAAATGTGCGTAAGAAACCATAGTCGCTTCATCGATCAGAAACAGGTCGACACTTCGAAGGTATTCTGCATGTTTCGATGCTGGTGTTATATTACATACACTGTTTTCTAAAACAGGAACAGGCAAACGAAATAATGAATGCAATGTACAACCTCCAGACAGTAAGGTGGCTGCAATACCTGTATATGCAGCAGTAGCAACTTTCCAACCTCTGGCTCTGCATGCTGCAATAACATAATTGTATGTAAAAGTCTTACCTGTGCCAGCCGGTCCGTCTAGGTAAAACAATGTTTCAAGTTGTGCTAAACCATTACGCACATTTGAAACTGCACACAAAATGGCATCTGCCACAACTAACTGCTGTTCGTATAGCAAAGGCCTTACCTGTTCCGCCCTGTCGATGTAAATATTTACATCAACTTCTTCCTGAGCAACCTGTTGAACCAATTCAGGAAGATTAAACTGTGTTAAAGTCATACCAAATTGTCTCAGGACATTATCAATGTAACCCAAATCCCTTTGCTCAGCTTGAGCAACAGCCAATGTTCGAAGGTAGTCTTCACACAGATTCCCCTTGAATGTATTCCACAATTCAAGAAGATTAGAGGGCTCGCAGTGAGTCAAAATAGTAACAAACAGTTGTCTAAGCTGTTGGGGCATTTGAAACGTTGAAGCCTCTTCCAATGTATTGTGCCATTCTGCATCATCTTGTAGAAGACGTCTGGCAATACATGCTTCTCGGAATGTGTCGTGAACAACTCCATTGAAAGTACGCAAATCCTCGAAAGACGTAGCACCTGCAACATGTAGCAGCAAAACTCGAAGGAAAAAACGTTCTCCTTCTGACGGTCGAGCATTATATAACCGAGCGACTATAGGCTTAAATGTTCTTTTTCGTTTTTTCCATTTTTTCTCCTTATCATGAAAAACATAATGATACGGAATATCTGAGTAAAGATACCGCCGTGCATCGTCTACATTCTACATTCAGATTAAACCATGCTGTTAGGTGACTATCCTTTAATGCCCCTTCAGCAGCTGCCTCTTCTTCGCCAGCTCTAAAATAAACTTGATGACGATCAGGTAAGTGAACAGCTAATCGCTTAATAGTATGCGATTTTTCATGCATAGAAAACTCAAATATTCTCCATAATGCTTCAGGCGCACTGACATATCGAGCATCCAGAAATGTTTTTATTTCGTCATGTTCCAAACGTTCATTAATCTCCACATTAGCACGATCATGTCCCTTGTAAACATATTTAAAGAGATGTTTCACGCTCCTGATCGTGGTACATGCTTCCAAATTTATGTGAGCATTATACTTCTTGGACAACCACGGACAGTATGGAACTACCCATTGATTATCTAAGTCCACATTTCTTACCCTCACAGTACCGCCATTGTTACGTCTGCGATAGAGTGGATACCCATTTGCATTCATTTGGGTCGTTTCACAAAATCGCTTTGGAAAATCCTTGGTGCAGTTGCCATCATCTCCCATACAAACGGCATTAGGGTTAGCATTCCCACAGGGACCATGAATCATACATGACTTTATGATATTATGAAGTTCTGGTTCCTGTTCAGGATCTGGTATTTCAGCAGAGATTAAGCTGTCAATGTCGTCAGCATTACGCAGTTTGTCCTCTTGTGCTAAATGGATAAGAATATGAGCATGAGGTAAAGAACGTTTCTGAAATTCAATAACATACAAATGAGAAATGGCTTTTCCCAAAACTCCATTTTTATTTATATCCTCCAAAAGCGCTTTTAATTTCAAATTGAACACACGTGTAATCAAGTCCGGACGATAATGTGCAGGCTCCTTATCTAGGTTTTCCGTGATCTCCTTCCATTTCGGATTGCACGTAAATGTGCAAAACAAATCCGGCTTGCCGATTTTAGTTACCATAGCCATAGCATCTTGATAATTCTGTTGCATGGCCCTAGGACCACCCTGAAAGGAAGAGGGAAGAATAACGGGTCTGCCTGCATGAAGGCCACGATTTTCTGCAACATTTTCAAGATAATCAATGAGCCCTTGATATTGCTCAACACGGAAATTGGCCTGGTTTTGACGAATATAATTAAGACGGTCAGATTCAACTTTGCAGTAACAATCTACAGCATATTGTTGAAGTAATCTTTTACCTTTTAAAATGGGACTAAAAGCATCTCTAAACGCAAACCTATAAGTATAATACTGCAACATAGTAGTACGACAATGCCGGCCTGTTGTATATTCTGCTACATGAGGAATTTCGGAACTCCAACCCAACTCTCCTCTTGGAAAAAATACAGGATATACCATTGGATCGACATTAGGCGAATGCACAGGCAAATCCTGCAATGGTCTATCTCGAGGGTAAACAACGATGTCCCGAGCCAATGGTGGTGCACCATCTTCACCAACAAAAACAGCAGCTACTTCATCATGGTGAGGTAGATTGTATCGACGCCGGTCACCACCACTTCTCAAATGCATTCTTACCTGGAAAACAATAGTAAAGATCTGTAAATATTAGTTCAAAGATTTTTAATTATTAATTTTCGCGTTTTCCATTTACCTCAGATGGGCGACGATTTTGTTCATTTGCAAGTTGAAATTCCTCAGCTTCTACCTCACCCATGTGCTTATAAGCAGCTGCATATGGACTCTCCCTTAAAATGATGTCTTGCAAAGTTTGCATAACTTCAGGAGAACAACCTTGATTTTCTGGTCTTCCCATTCTCTCATTGAATGCATCCATACCATCATAGATATATAATTGACCAAAGGATGGAGGAATACCCGGTGGTGGGTGCAAATTACCTGTTCGGTGACATACCTGGCCATTAATACGAAAAACTGGTGGACCACGTCCTGGTGGTACAGCCGATTTCGCACCCATAGAAGCAAAAGCAACCGAACTATTGAACTTTCGAATATTTTCTTGAAAGTTCTTTGATTGGTTAGAATCACCTACTAAAAGTTCTTTAAGATCATTAGGATAATAAATGTCATCTAAATGAACTTTACCTTTGTGACAACACTTAAAATTGGTCTCGCCAGCAAACATCTTGGCACCACAAAACTGACAGACCTTGTCCATGGCACCAAGATAATGTAGCTCAGGCAATTGGTCTTGTCGAGCAGCACGATGCAAAGGGGGATTAGCATCAGCCCTCCTAGCCCTCATACGTTGTGCATTCTCATTCTGCCTGGCTAATCTTTCACCTGGCTCTTCATCTTGACGATAATCAACTTGCCTTTGAGCATTGTTGCTTCTAAGTCTATCATTTTCTGATAATGGTTGGATGTTATTCGCCTGAAGCTGTCTGCGCCTTGCTTCAGCTACATCCTCATTTGCATGCCTACGCTGAATAACAGAGCGCATTTGCTGTTGATCAGAAGGCTGCAAAACAAACTGACCATTCCTAAAAACTGCTTGGAAGCCAGGAATAATATTAGTGCCTCTTATATTAAACATCACAGGCACAGCACAGAAACACTAACAAAAATTGCCACCCCCAGTTAATAATGCACAGAACAAACCGGTGGGAGCGAAAACAAACCTTTCTTTCTACAAAACACACTGACACTGAAAGGGCAATGGCACCAAACAGATAGCTACACAACCTAGGAGAAAGCGAAAAAAACGTGCATTACACGTCAAATAAAATAAATATATAATAAAATAAAATAAAAAATAAAATAAAACGGTACATCCATCTAAGTTTTAACCCTTTAAGGCCTGGCGGGTCACCAGTGACCCGTATTTTTAAACTTGAATAACTTTTTTTTGAAGCTACTTATAATAGCCTGGTAACCGTATATAAAGAAAACATAACATCTATTTTTAATTTAATTGCTTTCAAATGTTTGATGACGTCATATGAAGATCATGTGACACTTCCAATTATGGTAAAAAAAAATTAAAATTTTTTCAGACTTCCTTGTTCCCAAACCCCTATTTTCGTATTGAACTATGCCTTTTTACTTTTACTTCCTGAAAGGTTATTTTCTTAGCTACAAATTGAGTTAAATATCAACTTGATAGCACACAAACTTATCAAGTTATTGGCCTTTAACTAGACTGGGTCAGTAGTGACCCTAATGGTATTAAGGGTAAAAACAATGAAATAATGTATTACTGCTGCTTTGCATATTTCAGAAGCTTCTGAGTCTCAGTATCACTAACATTGGTGCGATAATGATAGACTTACATAATAAACTGTTGTACCTGATAATATTGGCTCAAAAAATAGTGGGTCATAAGGGACCCTAATTTCAGAGAGGGTAAAAAAGGATTAAAAAATGAAATTTTCTCAACACAATATGAACTTTTCTTTCAAAAATAACTAGTAATCATAAAAAAAAGACAGCTAAATAAGTCCCAATAAACTTTTACTCTATCATATATTTTTAAAATGAATGATACATTTTGAAACAGTTTCTGTCTTTTTGAACGCACAACGAAACATTGCAAGTTTTGCAATATGTATAACATTTCACATCTTTTTTACCACTATCATCGCAATACTTACACCGTTTTCGTCTTTCGGTGAACTGAACTATATGATCTGGTTCTTTCATTGACAGGGGTAATTCTACAGCAAGTTGGGGAACTTCTGCAGTAAATTTGCGTTTTCGAGAAGAAAATCGATTTATCAAGGATTCAGCAAGGATTACTTTGAATTCAAGTAGACTAATTCTTGCATTAACTTTTTTCTTGTAAATTACATGGGCATTGACGACAGCTGAATCCATCAGATCTATCCTTTTTGTCTTCGATCTACATGTAAAAGCTTCGAAGGATCCATGCAGTTTGTCAGTAGCATTACCACTTTAGAATCTTTCCATCTCAAAGCAACAAGCCCATCCTTGCTCACTAGAAAGTCGCTATCTCCACGTTTGAACGATTCATCATCAGTGAAGGATTCACCATGGACAAGCGATTTTGTTTTCTTTTGTGTGAGCTTATCTGCTACTGCTTTCTTCTTTGCTGCTTTTTCAATTTTTGGCAAGAGTTTTCGATTTTGCCTAACAACTCCGATTCCATATAATGAGTTTTCTGTCAACTTTCTCATAAGCGATGGTGAAGTGAAAAAATTGTCAAAGAAGATGCGGCAAAAGCTTTCATTAAGCTTTTCGGTTAGTTGCAGAACAACAGATTCGCCTAATCCAAATTCTGTTGTGTCTTTTTTGCCAGTATATATGTCAAACTCATATAGATATCCGGTCTTTGGAGCACATCTATACCACATTTTGAAGCCCCATTTAATTGGCTTATTTTTAATGTGCTGACGCATTATGCTTCTACCTTTGAACTTTACCATGTGCTCATCCACACTTTGGACTGCTTCAGATTCCATAGCTCCTAGAAACCGTTCGTTGAGAAAATTAATTAAGCATCTTACTTTAAATGCTCTATCATGTTCAGGGTGATCTTTTGGAAGAGCATCATAGTTGTTGGAAAAATGAAGGTTACTCAAAATTTCCTTGAATCTCTCTCGCGCCATTACAATACCAATAAAATTTACGGACATTGAAGGATGTGTTTCCCAATAACTGTGAAGGCTTGGTAGTTTGTGGTATCCCATCAAAAAATTAATACCAATAAATGCTCTCATTTCATCTAAGGATACCTCGAATGTTCTACCATTTTGGGCAGCATATCTCTCAGATTCTGTTTTCAAGTGTAGAATAAATTCATCTAAATTTAGCAATTTCTCAAAAACTTTCAGAGGATTATCTAAAGGATGAATGTCTAGCAGTACCTTTCCATCAAGTTTGCATTCTTTTTGCACTGGTATGTACTTTGTAGACTTCGTCCAGTGGATTTCTTTCATTGTATTCTTTCCGTCGTCGCCACTGTTATTGGCTGTGTTTATATCGTGAACAATTGCATGGGGGATCTCATTTGTGTCATTTAAATTCGAGATGTCATCATTTTTTTCATTATCATTGTCCTGATCTTCTTCATTCTCTTCATCTTCAACTACGAATTCCGTATCTGAATCCTCCATGACATCTGCTAAGTCATCTTCATTGTCACTTTCCACGGAATCCAATAAAGCCCAAACATTTTCAGGCGTAATAGTAAGTGGAATGTTCTGTGGCAGCGGCATGTTTATTGATACTAACTTTTTAAAGAATCAGAACACGCGTTGAACTACCGATTCGAATTTCAAATTATGAAAAATTCCAAAGGAGACCATTGCAGTGTTGTTCATACAATAGGGTCACTTGTGACCCTAGACCTTGGAGACTTTTTATATATTATCTTAGCGAAAACAGCTTTAAAATAATGAAATATGTTTTGGACGCGATTTGCAATAAAGACAATGTACAAAATTAAAATTAACGTAAAATTCATGAAAAATCAACGGAATTAGGGTCATAGATGACCCAAGAAATGCCAATGTTATATAATGATGTAAGATCTGGAAACTTTAAAAGTATATCTTTTGGTACTGTGTCCATGGATACAAATAACCACCCAATCTAGGGCATAATCACAACAATAATAAGGTTATCAATGAATTATCTTTAATGCCAATAGGGTCACGAGAGACCCAAAAATTATCTTGAGAACGGCTGTATGTATCAAAATTCTACTAATGAAGTATTGTTACATACCCTAAATGGAGACTACACTCAAAAAATTAGGTGCCTACCACAACCACAGAGCTTACGGGCCTTAAAGGGTTAAGTGACAAACCTTTCTTTCTATTCCGCCTTTCTACTTTCTGATTTCTCTCTACTACACAGCAAGGAACAAATGAACCTGAATAAATCCAGACAGAAAAGTTCTTAGATAGTGGGTAGGTAGGTTGGAAAAACCTTCGTGGAGTTTGCCATCTTTAAAATTAAAATGATAAACACAATTGTTACCTCGTTACGTAATTCTTTCGCTTTCGATAAACTGACTTTATAAACTGGTAAACTTTGATTGATAACTGAGTGAACTGATTGATAACTGCTTTGATAATTAATTTGATAATTACAGACAATCGCTATTGTCTATAAATTATTGTCTTTTCTTTCTCGAGCGTAACTGCACTGAATAAAAAACTTAATTTGTTTACTTTTCCGACGAAGGTCGTCGCTATAGTTTTTCCGATTTCAGCAACCAATAAAAACGACGAAGCGGCGATCACGTGTCCAAACAAATGTTAAAAAATAGGCATTGCAATAGTTTCTTCACTGGTCGAACTGCCGCTATATGACCACGATTAAGAAGATTTTGACCATTAAAAAAACAAAAACAAAACACTCTCTAAGTTAAATGTGTTACACACGCACGCGAATTAGTATAAGTAGATAAAATCACATATTGGGGTAAAATGTGTGTTGTCAATAAAAGGCTTAACCCTAATCCTAACCCTAATGAAAGACTAATGCCTTTATTTAATTGTTTTTTCGATAACATTTTTCGGTTAACTGATATTTAAAGTGAATAACATTTGAATCCGCGTGGACTTGACCCTTTCATTCTCAATTTGAAAATACCTCTTGTCATGACATCATCAATGCTTTTTAGCCACTCTGTATGATCTTATTTCATATAGATACCATGCCAGAGGGTTCATGTACCGATTTCAGTTAAACGATTTATTCCCGAGATATGAAGCCTGACATCCCCGTACCAAAATTGCCCCAAATATTGACGTCATCGAAATGGAGCAGACATAAGACATGCAGACATGGAGAAATGGGGCAGACACAAGACAGTCCAATATTGAGTTTATTACAAATTAGGGCAACCATGTATTACAAATTGGGGCAGCTTTTTAATTACAAATTAGGGCAAATCGGTATTACAAATTGGGGCAGCTATTTTATTACAAATTGGGGCAAGGTTTATTACAAATTGGGGCAAAGTTTATTACAAATTGGGGCACAACAGGCAGTACCAAGCATTTTATTAGCAACAAGATTGATCACAGATTAAATGAGTGCTTCAGCAAAGAAACTTAGCAAATGAAACAATGGTTCAAAATTAATCAATAAAAGCTATGAGGGTTTGTCAAAGTTTTCTCTGAAAGATATTTGGAAAGAATTGTTTTCAACACTACTGTATTAAATTGATGTTTTAAACTCTGTCACTGGTCAATATATAGATTGCAGATGTTGTGCCAGATTAAGTATTGTTTTGCGTACTCAATATTGGTGAGTTAAGCTTATTTCAAAAGCTAAGTACTGTTCTCTAAATTGAAGGAGGGTGTGCTAAACAGGTATGATAATCACTTTTTCTGTCATCTTTATTTTTGGTGGGTTTGGTTAATTATTCTGCAAAAGCAATATTCCATGCTGTTTTCTTGTTTCTAGTTTGTCTTCTGAAGGTTGGGGTTTGTTTAGTGCATTGCAGCAGATCAAATTTGTTGGAAGTGGTGGGGCCTTCCTTAATCACACCATTAACAAGCTGGATAAAAGGTGGAAAATTTCATAGAACCGGTGTAAACTGGGACTTGAGGATTTCAAAACATCATATGAAGAAATCAGATGAAAACACAGACATGCACTTGTTTGCTTCTAATATTTAGTATCATCCAGAACAGGTTAGATTTCCATTTACTAAATGACAGGTCAAAGGGTGAAATACTTCAGGTACCACTCAGTAAATTTTCCTTAAACATTGAGTAATGAAAGAAATACATTGAAACATCCAAAATCATTATTGGAAGGATTTTGCTGGAATATTTCAATGAATTTGGATTTTTGAAAAAGTGCATTTCTGAACATATTGAACATTTTTACAATAATTCCATGGCTGAAAAATCGAACATCATGTCAATGCCTATAATTAATGCAAATGAAAGCAGTAACACTTTAAAGAGTTATCAAACTTGCATAGCTGAACTTTACCACCATGCAACTAACTAGAGTAAGATTTCCCTGAGCTGAAGATGTTCTTGAATATTGTGCACCTTTCAAAGCTGTTATATGGCACACGAAGGCATTTTTGTTGCAATATTCTTATCATTTATTATACAATTCTACTTCTACTTGCCAAAAGGGTACTTTGAAATACTTTCGTGAAAAGTACAATCAAAAAAATGCAAAACCCAAAAAAATTGTACTCTTATAAGTACTACATAGTGACCGTAAACTCAACAAGATGTGTTAATAAAAATATTGTTGTCATAACAGATATTTAGAAAGACAGTGTGTTTTTTTCTATGAAGTGAAACTAATTTCCTGACATTTTCCTTAAAAATCATGAAAATGTGATACTTCTCTACAATGGTTTACACAGCAATATCTAATCTTCACTTAATCAGACTTAAAAACTTAATAAGTTTTTGCCACAAAGTTTTCTTGTTACTCTAACAACATTTTCTGCAACACACAACCTATCTACTTATAATAATCCGCAATCGTGTGCAACACATTTAATTTAGAGAGTGTTTGTTTTTGTTTTTTTAACGGTCAAAATCTTCTTAATCGTGGTCATATAGCGGCAGTTCGACCATGCAAGACAAATTCACAATTAGTATAAACAGAAACCCTTCCAGTGCATTCAATCGTTTCAAATGTTTTGATTGTTCCCGAGATCAAGAAACAACTCAAGTATTGCACGAAAGTTTATTAATGTTTTTAGGGTAAGTAGGCTTTAGAACTTTTTGTTTTTATATTTTGTTTTTCTTATAGTATGGTTTCTGCGTCATTACTTTAGAGCTTTTTTGTTTGCTTTGTTTTTCAAATAACGCGATTGAAGAAATGAATATTATGGTTTTTAATCATGATGTTCTGTGTTCATAAAGAAAATTGTTTACAATTCACATTTTGACATTCGCGTTTGGCTTTTATTTACATTGGGGTATGGGGTATGGATATCATCAACAGTCACAGTGATTTTAATCTTTTTTTTGTTTACCTGTACGCACAATTTATTTTTACTACTGCATATATTGTATCGTGAAAGATTTATAACGAATATTTTGATGTGTTTCAGATCTACCGATTAAAAACTTTTTCTCTTCATAACTCCAATGTTGAACTAAAAATGCTTCAGCTGGAATACCTACAAGCCCCCACAAAATATTTGGGAAAACCCCCTTCCCCCTGATCTCAATGTTGTATGAAGTGCTGCTAGGCCCCGACTACTTTTCTTCACCCCAGAAACATTCTGTTATCTTTCAACATAAGCAACATTGAATTTGGGGGCAGGGGGGTACGGAAGCCGACAAGGGCAAAAAATGTTTGATTTTTTTAAGGAAAATGTTTGTTTTTTTAAGGAAAATGTTCGTTTTTCAAGGGGAAATGATTGTTTTTTTTTTGGAAAATGTTCGTTTTTCACGGGGAAATGTTCGTTTTATAATGGAAACTGTTTGGGTTTTTTTGGGAAAATGTTTGGTTTTTTTTGGAAAATGTTTGTTTTGTTTGTGGGGGGACATGCTCTCAATATGGACCCTGAGAGGCTCAGGAAATGGGACTTTGTAAGCAGGTCTCTCTTTTAGTTCATTTTCTACTGTGTAAAATGCTTTTGTATTTTATATCAAGTTCGCTTTTGTATTTTGGCAAAATAGCTGATGTGTCAACTCTGAAGTAAGTAGTAACGGACAGTTTGTACTTCCTTGGGGAATCCATCCTGTGTGGTTTTCTCGTCAGAAGTCGTTAACTAGGTTAGCTTACCGCCAGAGATACATAATGCATTGCTCTAACTTGCCCAAACCACAGGCCAGTGTGTGGTCAGTTAATGGCTCCAAATGACTGACTAGCAGTAATAACACTTGTTGTTGCCGATGCAGAAGTTGGTTGAGTTATAGTTTGGGTCTCATGTACATGTTTATTTGCTGATTTCTTTGACTTGTCAGATGATAAACTAGCTTCGAAAGCTGTATTTTGTTCACAAATTAAACACCAACTTCCATCATAGGTACATGAACATAAGGGACAGATTTTCTTCTTTCTATCATGTAATTCAAGAAAATAAACTAACATTAGGATTAAAATTGTATCAGAGAAAGAAATACAAATTGGCATGTATCTATTAGTTATACAGATACAAAATGGAAAGAAACTGAATAGAATACTTGCCCTTTAGCTGGATCAGTTATGGTGTGTGGTCCATAAGATGAAGGAAGGAAGGAAGGAAGATCTTCTTCATCAGATGATTCATCATATGGGGACAAGTACAACACAATAGCACCATATTTCATTCCAATGTCATGTTTGTAGTCTGCCAACGTGAAAGGCGTATTTGTTCCAGGCAGAAATCTGACCGTTTCACCACTTCGATAGACTAATTTAACATCAGTATAGTCTTTTTCAGCAAAAAAACTGACTGAAGTGGCAGTTGCCATCTAACACTTTTATAGGCATTTTCTTTTAAATTTCCTATTTGTCATTATTTCAAACTTCAAAGAAAAATAAACATTTTCCTTTAAAAAACAAACATTTCCCCTTAAAAAAACAAACATTTTCCTTAAAAAAACAAACATTTTCCAAAAAAAACCAAACATATCCCCTTGAAAAATAAACATTTTCCTTAAAAAAACCAAACATTTTTTGCCCTTGTCGGCTTCCGTAGGGGGGACCTGGCTTATCAACTTGCAGGGGCATTTTCCCTTTTAAAACCAATATTTTAAGTTTTCCCAATATATTTTGTGGAGGGTTGTCTGAAAATTTCAAACTGAAATGCTTGATTGCTTGGCAACCGTGTGTGATAGGCCTTTGATTTTTGGTTCTGTAAACTACCATTGACATTAAAATTGCAGTGATAAACAGTTTTTCGAAATATTCGTAATGGCGGACTTAGTTGTGACAGTTTGGCTTTGCACCATGTGGATCTTCCTTTTTGTTGGAAAACCTAAACAGTTCTTCATATAACTAACTCATTTCGATCATATGGACATAGTTTTCGTATCTCTCTTTCCCGGAAAACCTCTCCTTCTTGAAAGAAACATTTTCTTTCCAAAGTAAACAAAGAAAATTAGCAGTTTGATATTTCCCCCTTTGGATGAAGACAGCATATAGAAAGACTCCTTTGAAATGCCTGTACATTTTAAGATATCTGCATCAGGAGATGAACATATCAGGAAGAACAGTTTGCAAAATGTACCCAATGTATTCATCATCAAGTGTTTATTGACATGCTAAGAAAGCTACCTAGTCTGTCCGGCAACTCACCACAAGATCCACAAAAAAAGGTAAATCTACCCAGACTAACTAAAAGAAATAAGTGTCCTCTTATCCGTCAAATACCCAAGTTGCCAGCTGATGATTTTTCATTCACTGTAAAAAAAAAATATGGCGTGTCGCAGCAGACATACGCAAAGATTTACACGATTCATGATATGAAACTGTCCATTTTGCAGACCTTGTTCTTATGAGAGAACTATAATAAGTAATTTTAAACTTAGGGATATCATTGTACACGTTACACACACGTTACGCACACGTTACACACACGTTACATTTAATGTTCTAAGAAATCTATAGGGAATTTGACACGTTACACACGTTACACCCTTTTTTTATAAAAAGATATGTATTTGTTTTTTTTTTAAAAAGTTGATGTAACGTGTGTAACGTGTTCCAAAACAGTGTACTTTATTGAAAAGTCAGCCAAAAAACAAGTGTAACGTGTGCGTAACGTGTGTGTAACGTGTGAAACACTTCTGTTTCTACTTTCATTATGTCACATTTTGTTTTGTTGGAGCCATCCTACACTGACAAGATGCCCTAAGTAGCAGTCGTAACTAAGCACAAGTCCATAAACTAAATAAACAAAACCCCTTTTATATAATCTATGTATATATATATACCTAATACATGAGGCAATGACTTAAACTGGACTCCAAGACTGTTTCTCAATGGTAGTAAAGGAGTACAGGGAATTATAAGCACAATTATTTTGATGATGAGATATTTCCTTCAAGATAATGACCTTGTATTTCACTCTCTATAGTATATATAGTCAAGTTTATTTCTGCTGCCTTCAAATACTTGATACATTTTTCTTTGGCCTGAATAATCATAACTGTATGTTTGTACATACTTTCTATAGCTTTGGCTATCAATGGTGTGGCACAGTGACATGCATAACCATTTTAAACTTGCATGGGATACATTGGCAGCTCAAACTTGATGGTATGCTTATTTGTTTATCTTTTTAATAAGACTATCTGAAAACCATGAATGACCTTTGTGTGGCCATGTAGATCTGTTTTTTGGCCAGAAAGTCTTTGTGAAATGCCTGTGTGTTATTGAAATGCAGTTAATAGAGATCTTTTTAATATTTTGTAGGCAAACCTCTGTTCATTTGTTTTTTTGAATTCAGACAAGCCCCCACAAAATATTTGGGAAAACCCCCTTCCCCCTGATCTCAATGTTGTATGAAGTGCTGCTAGGCCCCGACTACTTTTCTTCACCCCAGAAACATTCTGTTATCTTTCAACATAAGCAACATTGAATTTGGGGGCAGGGGGGACCTGGCTTATCAACTTGCAGGGGCATTTTCCCTTTTAAAACCAATATTTTAAGTTTTCCCAATATATTTTGTGGAGGGTTGTCTGAAAATTTCAAACTGAAATGCTTGATTGCTTGGCAACCGTGTGTGATAGGCCTTTGATTTTTGGTTCTGTAAACTACCATTGACATTAAAATTGCAGTGATAAACAGTTTTTCGAAATATTCGTAATGGCGGACTTAGTTGTGACAGTTTGGCTTTGCACCATGTGGATCTTCCTTTTTGTTGGAAAACCTAAACAGTTCTTCATATAACTAACTCGTTTCGATCATATGGACATAGTTTTCGTATCTCTCTTTCCCGGAAAACCTCTCCTTCTTGAAAGAAACATTTTCTTTCCAAAGTAAACAAAGAAAATTAGCAGTTTGATATTTCCCCCTTTGGATGAAGACAGCATATAGAAAGACTCCTTTGAAATGCCTGTACATTTTAAGATATCTGCATCAGGAGATGAACATATCAGGAAGAACAGTTTGCAAAATGTACCCAATGTATTCATCATCAAGTGTTTATTGACATGCTAAGAAAGCTACCTAGTCTGTCCGGCAACTCACCACAAGATCCACAAAAAAAGGTAAATCTACCCAGACTAACTAAAAGAAATAAGTGTCCTCTTATCCGTCAAATACCCAAGTTGCCAGCTGATGATTTTTCATTCACTGTAAAAAAAAAATATGGCGTGTCGCAGCAGACATACGCAAAGATTTACACGATTCATGATATGAAACTGTCCATTTTGCAGACCTTGTTCTTATGAGAGAACTATAATAAGTAATTTTAAACTTAGGGATATCATTGTACACGTTACACACACGTTACGCACACGTTACACACACGTTACATTTAATGTTCTAAGAAATCTATAGGGAATTTGACACGTTACACACGTTACACCCTTTTTTTATAAAAAGATATGTATTTGTTTTTTTTTTAAAAAGTTGATGTAACGTGTGTAACGTGTTCCAAAACAGTGTACTTTATTGAAAAGTCAGCCAAAAAACAAGTGTAACGTGTGCGTAACGTGTGTGTAACGTGTGTAACGTGTGAAACACTTCTGTTTCTACTTTCATTATGTCACATTTTGTTTTGTTGGAGCCATCCTACACTGACAAGATGCCCTAAGTAGCAGTCGTAACTAAGCACAAGTCCATAAACTAAATAAACAAAACCCCTTTTATATAATCTATGTATATATATATACCTAATACATGAGGCAATGACTTAAACTGGACTCCAAGACTGTTTCTCAATGGTAGTAAAGGAGTACAGGGAATTATAAGCACAATTATTTTGATGATGAGATATTTCCTTCAAGATAATGACCTTGTATTTCACTCTCTATAGTATATATAGTCAAGTTTATTTCTGCTGCCTTCAAATACTTGATACATTTTTCTTTGGCCTGAATAATCATAACTGTATGTTTGTACATACTTTCTATAGCTTTGGCTATCAATGGTGTGGCACAGTGACATGCATAACCATTTTAAACTTGCATGGGATACATTGGCAGCTCAAACTTGATGGTATGCTTATTTGTTTATCTTTTTAATAAGACTATCTGAAAACCATGAATGACCTTTGTGTGGCCATGTAGATCTGTTTTTTGGCCAGAAAGTCTTTGTGAAATGCCTGTGTGTTATTGAAATGCAGTTAATAGAGATCTTTTTAATATTTTGTAGGCAAACCTCTGTTCATTTGTTTTTTTGAATTCAGACAAGCCCCCACAAAATATTTGGGAAAACCCCCTTCCCCCTGATCTCAATGTTGTATGAAGTGCTGCTAGGCCCCGACTACTTTTCTTCACCCCAGAAACATTCTGTTATCTTTCAACATAAGCAACATTGAATTTGGGGGCAGGGGGGACCTGGCTTATCAACTTGCAGGGGCATTTTCCCTTTTAAAACCAATATTTTAAGTTTTCCCAATATATTTTGTGGAGGGTTGTCTGAAAATTTCAAACTGAAATGCTTGATTGCTTGGCAACCGTGTGTGATAGGCCTTTGATTTTTGGTTCTGTAAACTACCATTGACATTAAAATTGCAGTGATAAACAGTTTTTCGAAATATTCGTAATGGCGGACTTAGTTGTGACAGTTTGGCTTTGCACCATGTGGATCTTCCTTTTTGTTGGAAAACCTAAACAGTTCTTCATATAACTAACTCAGTTTCGATCATATGGACATAGTTTTCGTATCTCTCTTTCCCGGAAAACCTCTCCTTCTTGAAAGAAACATTTTCTTTCCAAAGTAAACAAAGAAAATTAGCAGTTTGATATTTCCCCCTTTGGATGAAGACAGCATATAGAAAGACTCCTTTGAAATGCCTGTACATTTTAAGATATCTGCATCAGGAGATGAACATATCAGGAAGAACAGTTTGCAAAATGTACCCAATGTATTCATCATCAAGTGTTTATTGACATGCTAAGAAAGCTACCTAGTCTGTCCGGCAACTCACCACAAGATCCACAAAAAAAGGTAAATCTACCCAGACTAACTAAAAGAAATAAGTGTCCTCTTATCCGTCAAATACCCAAGTTGCCAGCTGATGATTTTTCATTCACTGTAAAAAAAAAATATGGCGTGTCGCAGCAGACATACGCAAAGATTTACACGATTCATGATATGAAACTGTCCATTTTGCAGACCTTGTTCTTATGAGAGAACTATAATAAGTAATTTTAAACTTAGGGATATCATTGTACACGTTACACACACGTTACGCACACGTTACACACACGTTACATTTAATGTTCTAAGAAATCTATAGGGAATTTGACACGTTACACACGTTACACCCTTTTTTTATAAAAAGATATGTATTTGTTTTTTTTTTAAAAAGTTGATGTAACGTGTGTAACGTGTTCCAAAACAGTGTACTTTATTGAAAAGTCAGCCAAAAAACAAGTGTAACGTGTGCGTAACGTGTGTGTAACGTGTGTAACGTGTGAAACACTTCTGTTTCTACTTTCATTATGTCACATTTTGTTTTGTTGGAGCCATCCTACACTGACAAGATGCCCTAAGTAGCAGTCGTAACTAAGCACAAGTCCATAAACTAAATAAACAAAACCCCTTTTATATAATCTATGTATATATATATACCTAATACATGAGGCAATGACTTAAACTGGACTCCAAGACTGTTTCTCAATGGTAGTAAAGGAGTACAGGGAATTATAAGCACAATTATTTTGATGATGAGATATTTCCTTCAAGATAATGACCTTGTATTTCACTCTCTATAGTATATATAGTCAAGTTTATTTCTGCTGCCTTCAAATACTTGATACATTTTTCTTTGGCCTGAATAATCATAACTGTATGTTTGTACATACTTTCTATAGCTTTGGCTATCAATGGTGTGGCACAGTGACATGCATAACCATTTTAAACTTGCATGGGATACATTGGCAGCTCAAACTTGATGGTATGCTTATTTGTTTATCTTTTTAATAAGACTATCTGAAAACCATGAATGACCTTTGTGTGGCCATGTAGATCTGTTTTTTGGCCAGAAAGTCTTTGTGAAATGCCTGTGTGTTATTGAAATGCAGTTAATAGAGATCTTTTTAATATTTTGTAGGCAAACCTCTGTTCATTTGTTTTTTTGAATTCAGACAAGCCCCCACAAAATATTTGGGAAAACCCCCTTCCCCCTGATCTCAATGTTGTATGAAGTGCTGCTAGGCCCCGACTACTTTTCTTCACCCCAGAAACATTCTGTTATCTTTCAACATAAGCAACATTGAATTTGGGGGCAGGGGGGACCTGGCTTATCAACTTGCAGGGGCATTTTCCCTTTTAAAACCAATATTTTAAGTTTTCCCAATATATTTTGTGGAGGGTTGTAGTCTTGTTTTGGAGGCAATTTTACATTTCACTTTTTTCACGATTTTCTTTGACGATTTTGATCACTGGGCACTGTTGTTAATTACAATTATAATGCTATAATAAAAGGAAACATAGAGCTCACGATCAAATTTAACTTCAGACGAACTGTTCTATGTAGATAAAGGAAAATTTGACGGCAGATATAGATCATATATGTCAGCTAAAGTTGAAGATAGTGTATTTAAAAAGAACATCGGATATCTGGAGGGATTAAAATTTCACTGATGAGTCACACATAGATATTTTGTTTACAATCTTAAAAGGGAACTCCTGTTGCTGGTCGTTGTTTTCTGTCTGACGGAAGAAATTGTAAAGTAACATTGATTTAGAATTAATAATAATAATTAAGCCAAAGAATGAAGAATGATAAAGACATTTATTGAAAACAAGGTGCAGGCATTATTTTCTAATGTGACATTATTTTCTATTATAGATCTCAATCACTTAATAAGGTATGGTTGAGTGTCACTTTTTTACGTTTGGAAGAACGAGGCATTAAGTGATGTCATATGGTACAACTCAGGCAGATGTGAGAAGGTTTTGACTACCCTGGGTTCGAGGCTTTGTAAACTAGTATTGATCGCATCTTAGACAAATAGTAAGAGGATTTTGATAAATAACGAATACTATTTTAAGTGATGTATTGACCAGAACACAGGCTAATGTTTTTACATTATTGAACGTTTTTTTACTTAGGCTATGGTAGCAGCTACTAAAATAGGTCAGATACAGAATGTTACGACAAATGCAACGTTTTACCAGCACAGAAACGTGAGTAATCGAAGAACACGCTCATGAAAGAACATACCTACCGGGAAAATTTGTTGAAAAATCACTGCGAAGGAGTATATTTCTATAGAAATATACACACTATTTCAATAAAAATGCTCTTCATCAGAGTGACTTTTGACGATTTTGACCACTGGGCACTGTTGTTAATTGCAATTAGAATGCCATAATAGAGGGAAACATAGAGCTCACGATCAAATTTAACTTCAGAGGAACTGTTTTATGTAGGTAAAGGAAACTTTGACAGCAGACATAGATCATAAATGTCAGCTGGGATTAAAACTTCACTGATGAGTCACACATATATATTTTGTTTGCAATCTTGAAAGGAAACTCCTGTTGTTGTTGCTGTTGTTGTTGTTGGTCGTTGCTGTCTGTCGGACGGAACAAATTTTGATTGTCTTTCGACTTTGACAATTTGTCTAACCAGCAAATAAACTAAAGAAACTTTAATCCTGTTTTTTACGCAGTCATTTTAATTTACGCAACATCGACCTCAGTTAGTATCCCTTTTTCCTAATTACTCTTTTTTTTTGAAGTTGTTTTACCCGTTAAGCGATGAATGATGAGCAAACGTTACGCTTCAAGCATACATCGATCTTCAAAAGAATGGAACCAAGAATTATAGCCGCATTTATTTCAACGAATTTTGTCAACTGGCAATAAAGTTTTGTATCAAAATAGAACCCCATTTTGTTAGCTGCTTTCTCAAGACGTAGTTTTGTTTAGAAACATCAAAAGTACACGAAGAGAAAATCAAAAAACTAACTCATTATCTCCATCACGATCAATTAAGATCTTTAAATGATAAGATTAATTTGCAAAAAACAAAAACAATTAGTTTTAATCGCTGTCACTTTAAGAAAGCCACTGTTTCGTACGTTTGAATAAATTTTACATCAGCAATTGCCTTAACTAAGAATCCCAGATGTCATATAAACCACAAATAGATTTCATGCCTTCTTTAAAACAAAAACAAGACACGGCTTCAGGATGTCTCAGAAAGACTATCTATTTCTCAACAATTACCTGTCAAAATATTGCTAAATTTACATTACAATAAAGCACTTTTTCAGTACTTTCTGTTGATATAAACTTTTCAAGAAAATAATTATTCTTCGGAAAGTTATTGACGAAAACACTCACAAAAAAATGTCATTAAAGAACTGTTAATCGATTTTTAAAGAAATTAATGATGCAAAACTGTGGGTGATGCCTTCCTTGGGCATCTGGAAGCACTGAATTCTCAATCTTTCAATATCCTCATAGCGACTCTCCTCAGAAAAGTATTTGTTGGGTGAATAGTCGAATCCGTGCCAGTATGATGTGATCAAATGGCAACAATGAGAAGTACTGACACAGGCATAAGTGAAGAGGTATTTTTCCTTTCCATATCATCATTTCTGGTGAGCGATGGGCAATAATATTAAAATTCTAAAGCTACTTCCAAAACACTATTATTTCTAAGTTATATTTTTAAAATAAATTAAAAGCCAAACCATGATTGATGCATCTTCTAGCGGTCATATCGAGATCATCGATTAACAAAATAAGTGAAGCTACTGGCCATAAGGAGACACAAAGTAAAAATTAATCGACGATACAAAAATAAGTGAGGAAATAACAACAACAAAAATGACTAGACTAAAGTGAAGAGCCTTCTAATGATTCCATATAAGGAATTTGTTTATTAAAATATTGAATGATTAGTTAGGTTTGTAAACATACGTGCGTCCTTTGCTTGATAATGCATTACAACAAACGCAGAATATCGTTGATAAAGTTCAATTTTGCGTAACACACAATGCACCTTCACAGATAATTAAATGCTTTCTTTCAGATTATTAGGATGATTACATTTCCTGCCCACTCGATTTTGGTATGCATCTTATTTAGCTTGTACAGTGTGTTTCAAAACTTTGGCTTCAAAAATTTTCATGGCATTTTTGAAGAAAATATCTTAATTATTATAAATTTTATATCGATAGAATCCTTATTTTTTGGTCTTTCTCAACATATGCATATGCAATATATCCCTCATATTTCGATTAAAGTCGGATCAATATTATAACACAAAACACAAAATCCAAGCTACCTAGCTAGCAAGGGAAATCAGCAGTATATAATCACTGGATTACTTATAATATACGGCCATGATATTAAGAATTCCTTTTGCTTCTCCGGTAAAAATAACTTCAGATGTAATTGATCTGTGTTTTCAAAAACACAAACTCCTCTATCGGAAAATTTACGTTTCAGTTTACAATTCTGGATTCAGCTATGATCAACAAATCGCCCCTATTCCAGCCTTAAAAGTAAAGCTTATGTTTTTAATGCTATCCAGCCTACAACTAGGGACACAAATTTATGGATGGACAAAAAACGCTGATGAAAGATCAGCTGCTTTCTTACTGACCAATAAATTACAAAATATTCACGTAGATATTTATGTTGTTTTAAAAAAGAAATTCGACAACCGTCAACCAATCCTTGCTCAAATACACATAAACCTTGAATAAAGCTCATTAACTGGTAATACCAGCAAATCCTCTTGTAAATTCAGTAGACACTTCGCTGGTAAACAGTTCTAAGTAACTTTAACAATTCTGACCATTGAAAAATGTAAATAGTAGTTCTGACCTTCTCGTAGTTGCTCAGAGAAGGGTTTTTTCGATGTCACAAAGCCAATAGTGAGTATTTAACAACTAGCAGAGGTTTATTTACAATGGCTCTGACTAAAAAATTATGATTTATAAATGCATGAAGTATCCACAAACTTTTGATAAGTGGAACGCATCACAAGTCAAAATATTAGGGTTGGGATATGGAAAAGCTAAATTCCAAAAATATAATACGTTATGCTATTTTGATCGATACAGTGGGTTTATTGAAAAAACAAACTGGACTAGTTTTTCAGCTTTGAAATAGGTGCTCTTACAAAAAAAAATAGCATCCTAGGTTCTTCTGAATAAAAGCTATTCTCCTTCAAAGACAGGATGTAACGTACGTTATGTAATTTTCGAACGTTTTGATTTGCACGCTTTCTATTGCAAATTCGAACGTTTTTATTTGATTTTTTGACTTCACATTGTTCAATGTTCGTGTATGATCAGTTTATGCGAAGTGTTTGGAGAAGTGACGAGGATAAAAAAAAAAACAAAAAGTAAGTAATCATGATTATAGTAACATCCGTTATATTGTAATTGAAGGCACTTTCTTATGCAGGGCCGACGACTCGTACTTGAAAGTGAGGAGGCCCAATTTTCCTAATAGTATTGAAAATTGTAGCTATTGATCATTTAAATTAAGAGATCAAATCTACAGTGAGAGTCTCAGCCTCAAGAAATTTTAAGCTATTTTCAATGTCGTGTTGATATTGAGATATTCACTGTAAAAATATTTCACTGCCGAAAAATTGTAACATCATTCAGTGGACTCTCACTACAATCCCCTGGATTGATGTTAAATTTCTAATCACATGATTTAAAAAAATAAGTTCGTCGCTTTTTATGAAGAAGGAAAATTATTTGAAATTCATGAAAGGCGACGAACTTATAAAAATATGTTCTTTGTCGATAAGGGATGAAGTTATTCTGTTCCCACTGAACGAATAAGTTCTAAGAAATAAGCGACGAACGTATTTCGCTTCAGTGGGAACTAAGCTTAAGGACACATTCTCCATACGCAGCCACTGAAGACAAAGCAAATAAACACCGGTGTTTGATGAATAAATTATGCAGATTATTTAAATGTAATGCACATATTTATGGCCCTGATTAAATATCAGGTTTCCTACCTTTTTCTGAACTGATTGAAATTATAGTGAAATTATACTACCTTATTATACTACTACTTATTTCTTGTGGTGCAATTTGATTTTTTAAAAAACTTCGAGGATCGAATTAATTTTTAAAAGCATTTTCAATAGTTTTTGGAATGATCGATATTTTGAAAACTGTGTACCTGCCAAATATCGCACTTTTTTAGAATGATTCTTAAGCAGTTTCATTTATTGAAATTTTGGGTTTTTAAGCGTTTAAGAAAATGGATAGCAGTGTGGATCAAACACTTCCAACAATTAACTATCTTTGCAATAGAATTGAAAGAGAAATGCCTACTCATTTGGCTCGTAATTGATTTTTCTTTCCACTTCTTCTCAACAGTCAGAGAAATAAGAACAGAAAACAAATTATGGAAGAATTGGTTCTTTCGTGATGGTTGGTATGACAGAGGTATCATTTACACTTAATCTCCTGTATGGCGACTAGCCGGCAGTGAATCTGTAATCAAAAAACATTAAGAATGCTAACAAACTATTTAGCTCGAAGGAAACAAAAAAGTTTGGGATACTCAAACCAAGTGACGAGAGAGAGGCTTGTTGTGAACCAATCCGGCTTATATACGAGTCGAAATGCACATGCGCTGACTCACTCCCCCAAGCATCCGACAGTGATGCAGAATACGCAAAGAACTCTCATTATCTGCGAATCCACATTCAACAAACGCAAAT